>RCIC01000018.1:2130000-2345000 GCA_018883505.1 Ceratosolen fusciceps
TTTTGTCGCTTTTCTGTCGATGTTTTTTGAAAATAGCAATCTTCGGAAGGGAAAGTATTTTCTTAAAGTCGAGCTTTAATTGTCAACGGCAATAACGTAGATGTATTTTTAAGACCCTTGCTTTCACAAGTTATGAAGAAAGACTTGTTAAGGTAATTATATATTTAAGTTTTTTTTTTTTTTTTTTTTTTTTTTTTACGCTCACGCACGTGATCGATGAAGTCTGACATTACATTAAAAGTATCTTAGTTTTGAATATGAAAAAAAAAATAAAAAAAAAATAAGCGTTCTTATTTTTTTCTCATTTTTAAATTGCACAATGATGAAATAATTCTATTGCAATGGTCGTTTATTGCGGGTCCGTTCCACACTGCCGTACCCGCGAAACGTCTAATAAAGCCCTGATAGGTGATACGTATATCCGGCGAAGCTGAGGCTGTAAACCGATATCCTAAAAGAAGGGAGACAGATAAACAGACTGACTCGCCAGTGCCGAGTGTCCGGTATATCGAATGCTCGAGAGTATTATCATATTGTGATAAGCTTAGTACTCGGCCCTGCAGCGGACTAAGACTTCTGAGCATGTTGAAATTGTCTTTACTACCTCCTCTCCGAGGCCCGAGACGAGGCGTGGGAGAAATCTCGTACACGCCGTGGATGCATAAGTGCTTTGCTTTGTCCCGCCGGTCTTGTCCCTTTTTCTATCACAATTCTGCCGACGTTTTATACAATTTTAGCTCCATTAAACGTACCTCCCACCCCAACCACCATCCACGAACGTTCTATTCTTATCAGCATATTAGTTTTAATACCGATAGGCTGGCAATAAATTTTACGACATTTAAAGTCATATTTTCTTAGCGTACAGACAACGTACAATAAACAGGTATTAATTATTCTTCTCCAACATTAATAATTACGATCGCGCGTATTTGTGAACTCGTCAGCGAGTAATTTATATTACGCTACTTGTAATTAACTTGGCATTAAATAAAATATATATTGGCGAACGGAGGAACGGATGCGTTATATCATTTCGTTCATTCACTAGGAGTGATGGATGACTATTATTGTTAAATGGAGCCCTTCGACGCATTGATCCAAGCGCGCCGAGATTTTTCTTTTAATAACCAACGCGTCACTGGATAAATTGAATATCAATTCCGTCATTATTAAGGCTTCATCTGGTTTCGCACCTTGCTCCTCTTTTAAATAAATGACATAAAGGACAGAGCGAGCCAGCTGAGTGGGCACGTAAGGTCGAGGGAAAGATTTATGAGCCGATAAGTTAGGATAGTATGAATACGAATGTAATAAAATCAGCTTAGGTATCTCGAGTCGGTAGGTACGTCGAATCGATGGATTTCAGTTGAAACGTCTCGCGTGTCAACCTTCGACTCGCGCGAGCCTTGTATCCTCTTGTTCTATCGCCCATTCATCCTTAAGAAAGCAAGAGCGCAAGGCCAATTAAGTGAGCGGAGGGTAAGCCCTCGACGCTCGACTCGAAGAAGAGGTAAATGAAAAGTAAGGGATCTCGCGTCTTGGCCCTGGTTCCGGGACCCGGAGGCTCTCTCTCTCTCTCTCTCTCTCTCTCTCTCTCTCTCTCTCTCTCTCTATCCGGTTGGCTATCCGGCTGGCTCTCCCGCTGGCTCTCCGGTTTTCATGGCCACGGCTTTGAAAGTCAAGTCTCCCCGCGCACTCTCTACAAAAATGTTGGCGGGCGTGGTTTCCTCAAGGCTCAAGAAATTCTCCTACGCCCTTGTTTTTACATCGGGATTCAATTGAATGGCCACTCGCTTCTTTATGCCTTTTTTCGTCTTCTCGTTCCCTATCCCCCACCCCCCGACCCCAATAACCCCAATAGCACCATCCCACCCCAGGTTTCTCGTTCTCGTTTGCACGCGTTTCCTCTCCTCGGCGAGTTCACTCTGTGATTCGGTATCGACTTGACTCCGCTTTCCGATGTACTACTGTCTCGGACCTGAAATTTATTCGTCGACGCGGGATTGCCTTTTTTTAACGTCTATTTGAATAATCTTAATGTCCTGCCTCGATCCTCGATTCCTCCTTCAGCTTTGTATTTAAACACGTTGATGGGCAAAAAAAAAAAAATAAATAAATAAAAATATGCAGCCCCTAATCCTCAGACCTTACGATTTAAACGACGGAGACTATTGCTCTATTTCATTATTAGCCCCAGTATTATCGCATCCACTATTCAATATCGTTTATCGTTAAATGAAAAAACCATTATCAGCAGCATTGCATTATCTTGATAATAACTTTACTCCTATGAATAAAGAATTAATTGCAGAGATGTACAAATATTCCGGGCAGCAACAAGCTATGTTACAGCTATTTAATTATTATTGGCAATGATACGTGTATACGTATTATACAATTACATACATATGTATATCATAAAATTAAATATCAAAAGCTGAGTATTGAATACGAATCTTATTATGTTTGATACGTATTTACTTCTCCTTTTTTATACAACAACTTTTATTTCTTCAGGCTATTTAAATTAACTCGTTGTTGCAAGTTGTAATTCTGATGGGAACTTATTATTTTTAAAATAATTCCAAGTGAATTCCTCGGCGGATCATTTTCATTTTATTATTATTACAAATTTATATTATCATTATTAGATTAACATTAGTAAGTGATAAAAGCTATCATTAATAAGTATAATGAAAATGTCATATACTTAGTTAACAATCGAGAATAGTATTTAATTATAGTTGTAGCAGATCAATAAATTATTTCGTTATTCCTTTTAAACTCCTGTAATTATTGAAATACATACTGTAAATCTTATTCTGAAATAGCAAGAATATTTTAAAACATGTACGTAATTTTTTTATATTCCAATATTCATAATTAATTAACTAACGGGGCTTTTTAAAATTTTCTAACTCTTTCATAAAATTATTATCATCTTGTTATTTTCTTATACTGATTATATATAGCAGCCTTATAATGGATTATTAATACGAGAAACTGAAAATAATATCTACCTAGAATTTATTTAATCCGCATTTAATACTAACCAGACTGTTTTAAGAATCGAGAGAGTGTGAGAAAGAAACGTTTACGATTAAAATAATTTCTTGTATCAGTGTGTACATGTAATAATACTTTTTAGTTGGTTGTAAGAGAAAAAAGCAAGTCATACTGTGATAAATACAAGCGTTCGAACATATTTAATTATCATTTCTGTTACTTCACCTAAATTAGAGTATGATTTTAATTGTCAAGATAAAGATGATTCATTAGGAAGGCGTTTTCAAATGTACGAGTCAATATAAGATTTCACTGAAAACGATTAGGGCAAATTGGTATTTAATAATTGCATCTCGTATAATTTTATAAAGAAAAATGCTCTAGTACGAGACTCTTTTGGCTTTGTGTACTATTTAGCGTAATGTAATAACGATTTTTCGCATACTGTATTTTGATGCATTAAAGGTATTTAATGAGACCGAGAGGGTGTTTGTAAGAGTGAGAGCGAGAGAGCGAGCGAGAAAGAGAGAGAGAGAGAGAGAGAGAGAGAGAGAAAGATATGAGGATATTTAATTTTATTATGCTTTGAATGTTTATTGGTCGGGGGGCGTTATAAAGTAGTTATTTCGTCCGATGTACATAACAAGTCAATCGTGGCTCCGATGCAATTCACATAAATTTTCTATTCTGAAATTGCTTTTAAAGTATTCTTTGAACCCCGTAGTATTGTCGAGCAGGCCGATTAGGCAGAAGGCGAAAGGAGGGAAAACCATTCGAAAGGTAATATCGATGAAACGCATGAATAATAATAGCGGACTATCGGAAGATCTCGCCGGATAAACTGGCTGGATTTGCGAAATCCCCGCCTGAACGGGGGTCCCTTAAGTGTGGTAATGGGAGGGGGACGGCGGGGAGGGCGTATGGAGGAGACATTCAGAGTCGGTGTGCGCATGTGGGCGGGTAACATTGAAAGTGCAGATTAATGAGGATCGTTGGATCCGACGTGGGAGGGACTGTAAGGAAGGCTAAGCATCATTTTAGCAATTAGCGGACGTTACTCGGATGCTGGGAGCCGAGAGGCTCACCTTGCCACCGTGCACCGTCCGACAGAGGCGTCCAATTTTCATTTGCATTTTGATTCCCAGCAGGAGCGGGAGAGCGGATTCCGAGCTTTCGCCAGCAGGCGAAACAGAACGCGGGCGCTCCGCTCGCTCCCCTCGGCGTAAGGGACCCAGTAGGAGGGGGCTGCCGCCGGTTCCATGGGGGGAGGGGGGAGGAGGAGGGTGGAGGGCGGAGGCGGCGCCCGGGAGAGCGAGTCGCGTGTACGTGATGTACGCGGGAACAAAGGTAGTAAAGGTCAGGAAAGGCGTTGCTCGGGGTCTCATGGGTGGACAAGCGCCGCGGGAGGGGCCTTTCGCCGGTTCCGAAGGTGAGCGCAGCCAATTTCCTGAAGCCACCGCCGACGCCCGTACGCGCTAACTACGGTCAGCGTCAGCGGCGGTGGTGGCGGTGGTGGTGGCGGCGATGGCTGCGGGAGGGGTGGCGTTGGTGGGAAAGCGACGACGACGACTATGACGGCGGTGGACCGTGGCGGGGCAGGGGAGGGGTGTCGGAGCCTCGCGGGTAATGGGACTCGCTAGGCGAACTCGGGAGGACAAGTTCGCGCCCGTGTCCGGCCAAGTTCAAGATCGAGCTATCCGAACTTTCGCGCTTGTCCGCGTCCACGCGCTTTGTCCGCGCTCGAGTCGCGAGGCGGTGGTGCCGCCGGTGGTGGGGTGGGTTCGAGGTTCGCCGGCTTACTATATAAGCCTGGGCGACCGCTCATCTCGACATCATTGTGTATTCACGTTAAAACCAACGAGCTTTTCAACAATACAATGGCTTTCAAGGTGTGTAGTCGAAAGCTCCGGGGAAGCTCGGGCACCGACCGCCGAGGGCTCGCACCCCACTTCCTCTCCTCCTTGGCTCGCCTACTTTTATCACTGATCATCAATCGACGCGATTGGTCCCTAGACGTGCCGGGATTCTCAATCGATCGGATTCGTTCGCTCGAATGAGACCAAGTCGATTCCTTGTGCCGTTCGTTCATTTATTTATTTATTTTTATTTATTTATATATCATTTTAACGGGTCTCAAAGGATTTCAGATATTTTACGTGAATATTACCGGTTGTCATTAATTTGAGCGGAAGTCGCCGCTAATCAAAGTTTTCTGGCAGACTAAAGGCGGTAAGCAGCCGATATCATGTCAGTAATTAATCGAGATGCGTATTGAATGATCTTGGGGTGTAATTGGGTGTAAGACGTTTGAGGTGAAGAGAGGGCGAGTCGGTTGGTGGCGAGTCGAGGGAGCTCGTTCAGAGGTGAGGAACATTAAAGGTCTAAGTTGAGCAATTGGAAACTCTTTTCAGTTAATCATCGCCGCAGCCTTCCTGGCCTGTGCCAATGCTGGACTAATCCATGGGCCCGCCCTGGCCTACGCCCCGGCGATTCACGCGGTCCACTCTCTACCGGTGGCTCACGCGGTCCACGCGGCCCCGGTCGCTTACGCGGCCGCCCCCGTGGCCAAGGCCGTCATCGCCAAGACGATCGACACCGAATACGACCCCCATCCCCAGTACTCGTACGCCTACGATGTCGCGGACTCCATCACCGGGGACTTCAAGAACCAGCAGGAGACGCGCGACGGGGACGTCGTCCACGGAAGCTATTCCCTCCTCGAGGCCGACGGCACGAGGCGGGTAGTCGACTACGCGGCCGACCCCATTAACGGCTTCAACGCCGTCGTCCGCAAGGAGCCCGCGGCCGTCGCCTTCGCCGCCCCCATAGCGGCGCCGATCGCCAAGCTCGCCACCCCCGTAGCCAAGATCGCGGCACCTTTGACCTTCTCCGCAGCGTACGCGGGCCCGGCCTTCGCCAAAGCCTACTACTAGAGCTGCCTAGGCCCCGAGGACCAGTCAACAACGGCGACCAGCCTTCAGAGCATTCGCTGCCTCATATCGACACGGACACACAGACACCTCTTTTATACTTGGGCGGATTATTAATTTATTGAATCACACTCGTACATTGAATACACTACTTACATACGCCATGCCAATGTGCGTCAGTAATAAAAATTTCTTTTTTTAAACAAATCCATTGCGACTCTTTTCTTTATATTTATCTCCCTCTTTACCACCACCTCGCCCCCTGTCCAGCCACCTCATCATTCCTTGTACACCTCCTCCCTTCCTGCAAGAGCTTGTAGTCCATTCATTTTTTTCGTTCTAAGGATGTATTTCTGCGACCTCCTCGATCGCACTTCTCTTCAAGGATGCAATGGCACTCAGCAGTAAACCTTCTGACATCGCAGGAAAACTTTTAATTTCAATCAACACTCGTCTTTTCTTCTTCTTCTTCTTCTTCTTCTTCTTCTTTTTCTACTTCTTTCTTTACACAATGTCAGCTACGTTAACGTATTACGTATTAAAGACGACGAGGGTTACGGTGTTTGTAATATCATCTCTTTAAGTTATACGTACCATATAAAGTTGCTTACAGTGTATTTTCATTTCATGATTTATCCTCGAAAGCGCTACTGACTATGGATAGATTATCGCGAAATATTGGTCTATTCTCCTTAAAACAGCGACTGCCGTTCCCTTTGTCATCCCGATGATATACTATCCTTTTCATCGGTACTCGTTATCCATCCATAAGGTTAACACCTCATCAAAATTTCCATATCATTCGCTCTGCTTTTATCAACGTTTTTCATCACTACGCGTTACCGAGGAATTTCTTTTATTTTCTCAAACAACATTTGAACGTTTGACTATTATAGTATATATACTATATAGCGATATAGTAACGCGAATGAAGTTATTTTTCCGAAAAGTGACTTTGCCTATTCGTAAATTTTATTATTCACAATATTCTTTTATAACAGTATTAGACAAGACTTATTTCACTTGGCTTTTTTCGAAATCATTTTTTATTCAATATATTTATTTGTGCAAAATTAAACGATTTAATGGAAAGATGTTGTTCACGAATTTACCTGTTTTTCCAAATTATCATATGGCTCGAATCATTCCGTCGAATTATTTATAAAGCTTTTAAGAACAAGTCGATACCTTTGGGGATGAAACAATAAAGTGACATTAATTAATTAATGAATTATAATTCTCAAGGAATAGTTGGTGAATAATAATTTTTTATATTGTAAGTATTGTATGACAGACGCGCGGTTCGTGGATAATTTAAGTAAATATAAATAATAAAGTCAGAAGAATCTTTGAACAGATTAAAATTCATCTTATGGTACTGTGACTTTTAATAGAGCTACTCGCCTCCGAAGTACTTTGTTACAGATTATATATAATAAATGGAGTGCTTTCTATTATGTGATTTATTGAATAGCAGTATGAATGACTACGAGGACGACAACGACGACAACAACGACAACAACAACGACAACGATAACGACGACGACAACGACAGCGACAATGACAACGACAATAACAACGACAAGAATAATAGTTAAAAAGTAGCAATAATAATTTAAAAAGTAAACTTGCATTGCAAGAGCGATGAAAATATATACAAAGAGAGAATGGCGAGAATGGAGAATTGCGATATTCTAGGATAATATAATGTGGGAGATAAGAAAGTGTTTGTCCTGAGAGAGGCTTCGGTCGAGCAGAGAATGCAAATTTTAAATGAAGATATGTCATTTTAAAATTAGTTTCGTGAGTAATAGCTAAAATACCACGACTATTACAAACTTATTATAGTGGTATACTTGACTCGAGTTGTTTTTGCTTCTCGCCTCCCCCTCACCGGAGTCACCCTTCAAAAAAAGAATCAGAAGAGAAATGACAGAGAGAGAGAGAGAGAGAGAGAGAGACGACGACGACGACGACGACGACGACGACGACGTTAACAGGCAGTTTCCCATAACTGTCCAAGCGAAGCATAAATCTAAGATTCTTTTCCGTGTCTAAGCGCCTCGACTTCCCTACGACGAGCCCCGAGCCCTTAAAAAATTTACAGCCTTTAATGCGAGGCGAGGAAAGGCCCCGAGGACGATAATTCAACGCGAGCCGGAAAATAAATGGTACGCACGCGCGTCGGCACAAATATCGTAAAGAAAGTCGCGCCCCCTCGTCATCATCGTCCCCCGCCCGTAACGTCCTTAAAGAGCCGTCCGTGTACTTGAGAAGGCCCTCCCCCCCCCGCCACACCGGCCTCATCCAGCTCCGTCGACCCACGTTCCCTTTCGTGGTTTAGGTCGCATTCCACGATGTCGTCGTTCGGCCGCATCGAAACGCGGGCGTCCTTGGGCGCTTTATAAAATTGCCGGTCTTTTTATTCAGCCTCTTTTTTTGCGTAAGTGGGCAGCGGCGCTCGGGCCACGCCCGGAAAGAAATTTTCTCTTTCTCCACCTGCGCCGCGGCTGCTCCCGTGCAAATCCTCCGATTCCTCGTAACCTCTCCCTCTCAATCCCCCCTGCTCTCTCTCTCTCTCTCTCTCTTGGATCTTTCTTGGATCTCTCTTGGATCTCTCTTGGATCTCTCTTGCATCTCCCTTGGATCTCTCACTAAGGACGAATGCACATGCACCCGATAAATGAATTATTATTTCAGCGAGATCTCGGCGATTATTATTTCAGACTTTCGAGACAACGCCTTTACTGCCTCCGACGCTGCTTGTGATCACACCACTGCCGACACTGACAACGCCGCCGTCGCCTCCGCCCCCTTCCAATGGGAACGTCATACTTTATTCGGATACCTCAACGTACCCATTCCTTTGTAATATTCAAAGCCTTTTTATTTTTTATCGCAAGCTAACGCTGCTGCATTTAATTTCATTGCACCTTTTACTTATATTATATGCCTTATTTTATTGTGATAAGGGAATCATGGCTTCACCCATTATCGCTTTTACTTCACATTACAATCCTGCCCTTTTCTATGGCTCAATTATTTATTCCCGTTTTAGTATTATACCTCATTTTATTTGAAATAAAACAAATCTACAAACGTACAAGCCATCATTTTTATTATGCTTTTTATATATTTTTTAAATAAAATTACACCCCTTGGATTATTTTTCTTATTTAAGAAAGCTTCCTTCATCATTTATTATCCTTCATAATTACACTATTATATTTGCCACTAATATTATTTTTAAAATTTTATTCAATAAGATATAATTTATTTGTATTAAAAGTTTAGTGACAGTCTGAGAATATATCGCTTATCCAACACCATATGTTATCATTGGATAAAAAAAAAAAATAAGATATTGACCTTATTAGACTACTTTGTTTTAATAATATTGATGTAGTAATATTTCAAGACATTATAAATAATCTTAATTATACTTGTGTAGATTAATTCCGTATTTATTACGACATTGTCCGTATAATTTTGCATCTATTTATATTCATTGAGATGGAATTCGTATTACGTATCAATTTACGGTTTATTATTATTACTTTTTATATTATTAAAGCAGAGTATTTCAAGGCTGATTATATGAATTTTGGAAATGACAAAAACCTTTATATATATATATTTTGAAGATATTTTCTTTTTTTTTATTTCTTACTTTCTTACTAACTGCTTATCAGCATATATATCGATCTGAATAATTTGCAATACCTAATATCAATACTTTGTATATTAAACTTATTCTATATAGTATCTTGTATATTAAATAACCAAAGAATATCGTAATAAGAATGTAATGGACGATATATTTTTAATGTAAAATCAACGTGAAATAGATCAATTATAAGATCAAGTATGGGTTAGTGAAATAAGATAAAATATGAAATAAAAATTAGAAAGGGCGTGCGCTTATCCACGATTTAAAAAATAGTCAGGTATTTGACGTATAAGTCATATTAAAAAAACTGATTCATTATTTATTTTGATCACATATAATACATGTAATACCGTTTAATATTCTAATCAAGAGATTTATTATTGAGTCGGCTTGAAGAAACGAAATGATTATAATACGGAAGCGGGAACGATATCAACTAATGTTAAGTATCAAAGATGGTATAAAGATAATTATACAACGTAATCGGCCACTTTCTAAAATTTAGATTTAGGTGTACTAAAAGTGATAGATCGCTCCGGCTTATTCGGAATATTCAAAAACTGATTTGAGCCTCATCGCTATCGACGCTCAACGATCTCGACGTAATAAAAACTGTATGACAGTCACGTCACTGTCATTGATTTAATGTCAGGTGCGTCAATATTATACTGAACATAATTGAAGAGTCGCTTCAGACACTGGGGAGAGTATCTTTTTCTTACATTGAAGTACCGACGAGTTTCGTTTTTTTCACGGACTGGCAATGTATCGTTACATATTAAGAAATTACAAGAAATTATCTTGTCACATTATCTTGCTAATGATTTTTAAGTAAGAGCTTATGGCACGTTTGCGTTGATCTCGCATAAATATTAAATGCCTTTGTTCAGTATTAAATTAAAGTATTAAAGCGGGAATTTGAACCGACGGAATAATCACATTAAATTTTTGTACTATAATGAATTGCTTGGATCTATCTTATATCAAGCTTAGATACATGATCTGTTACTCCATTAAATATCAAATAAATGTACATATAGCTATACTTGAAATTTATAAATAAAAATCACTAAAAATCACAAGCCATGCGATTGCAGTTGTACGATATCAAATTAAAATCTTTAATTTTTTTAAAATTAAAGCCGAAAGTATTAAGAAAGAATCGGGTTTAAGAGATGATTCGAATGTACTGCAATAATGGTATTAAAACCAATTGAGAATGAATGAGTTAATAAAGTTCATCATAATCAAGTTGTATATAATAAGTTGATTTGGTTGTTGATGTTGCTTAGAAGATAAGGCGATACATTGAAGTGGCTGAATTTATAGGCACGAAACCTCTTGACGGTAATCAGATAATATGATTTACGAGCTGTTTACGGAAATGTAAATTGCTTAAAGTGATTATAAGAAGAATAGTCGGAATAAATGATATCCACCTGTGATATATAAGGTGAAGCTAAGAGTGCCGCGGGTGTTTACGGACATGTTATGTCGAGCGAGCGCGGCCGAGCAGGTAAATAATAGCCGCGCTAAAAGCTTTTGTCCGTCCCCTCGTCCCTTTGTTATCAAAGGCTGTATCTTGTATCTTCGGTTCGGCAGAGGAGGAAAATAAGTCGGGAGATAATTACGAGACATGGCTTCGGTAAGCGAGGCTCGATAGTTTGCATAATGAGGGGGCGAGCGGGGACTCGCGTGAGTGCGTGAATGCGTGAGTGCGTGAGTGCCCGAGAGCGTGTGCGGCGACTGTGGCGCTGGGATGGGATGGAATCGGCGGTGGGGTGGGAGGGGGGGGCACTCGGAGATAAACACACGCTTGCGAGTCTCGAGCTCCGACATCGGCCGACGCGGTATTTCGGTGAAAGTTTACTCGGAGGAGTTTAATGTCTCGTTCGCGCGCGGACGCGATAACTCGTTTCTTCCTACTCTTCCTGGAGCGAGGAGGGATGAGAGATGCCGGTATTATTAGTGGCGCTCGCCCATCGTGTCAATGCATATCGGCGGCCCCTTACGCAACCTCCCTCCGCTGGCTCAGGATATTCATCTCCGTGCCTAACGTATCGCTACGCCCAATCCTGCCTCTTCACACCGGCAGATGCATTTCAGCCCCGTATAAATAGCCGGCGGCGAGGCCCCAAACTTTGGCAGTAGACCTTCAAGCGCTACAAGGGAAGTCACGCGACGATCCTGCACCTGTCTCTTCGTCCCGCTTCGTCCCGCGTCGTCCACTTGCTTCTCAACGAGGAGGATGATCAAGGTGAGACTTTATGATTTACCTCCCAAGACTCGGGCACTCCTTACTTGAAATAATTCCCCTTCTAAATAATACCCGACTGGAGCTCCACCTGTTCCAGATTAAATATATTATCGCCAAGCGGCAAACACTTTTGACTGGAACTCGATTTTAATAATTGTATTAGTTGTTTCAGTGGTCCGTCTTCGTGAGCGCTGTAATAGCGTCTCAGTGTCACATTGTGAACGTAGCTCCCGTAGGCTTCATCTCCCCTTACCCCGGCCTGCAATTGACTCAGGGCTATTATCGTGAGCCGCTCTATCAGACTGGCCCCAAATACAACTTTTATTACAACGTGCACGACTCCCTGACCGGCGACATCAAGGACCAGGAGGAGTCACGTGACGGAGACCTCGTGAAGGGTCACTATTCCCTCGTGGAAGCCGACGGTACCAAAAGGATAGTCGAGTATTCAGCTGATGGCCAGAGCGGCTTCAATGCCATTATACGAAAGGAATACCTGCCCCAGGAGCAATACCAATACCAGCACCTAATCGTCCAGCAACAAGCTCAGATTTACCAGCCCCTGGTCCAGAGTTCGCCCGTAGCTAATAATCTCAACGAGAGCGATTCGTCGGTCGGCCAAGAGAATTCGCCGCTTGTCAAAGCCTTGGACGATCGTAACGCATCGTCGGTCGATCAGAATCAATTGTCGGCAGAGTCTTCCTCCTACGCAGAGCCAGAACTTGGCCATTCGAATTCATTGGAGTCACAGAATCAGAATTACATTCCAGCAGCTGTTTACGGTCAGCCCTTTAAAATGCGACTCAACGAGGAAGCAGCAAAGATCGAAGAGCACCAGACTCCAGAGCCAAGCTACAGTCAGTCGACGTTAACGCTACAGCAGCAGCAGCAGCAGCAGCAGCAGCAGCAGCGCCAACAACAACAACAACAACAACAACAGCATGGTCGCGCTCCTCAGTTACAGGTCAGCCACTATGAATACGTCGATGACAAGCCCGAGAGTGGCCGACCTGCCGAGGCCGAACAACGGCAGAGCTTCGGTTACTCGAGCATCAGAATCGAACAGTACCACCCAACGGAGCCCGAGTTACCCTCGCACGAGCTTCTTCAGCGTCTGAACTTGAATATTCGCGAAACCACTCCTCGATCGAATCACAAAGCCGACGAAGAACCTTCATCTGGATGCAGCCACAAGCTCCAAGAACCAACTGCTGCCGAATTGAATCCTCAACTCGAGAAAGCCAATGACCTCGAGTCACCGGATAACAGCGGCAGTAAAGATGAAAACGGAGAAGATTTTAATCGAGGATACGTGTACGAGAAACCGGCTATTAAGTTTGAACTTCCTCTTAAGAATCACAAGCTTTGACTCGTCTTTACGGCTTATTCCGATCTTTTCATTGCCGCTATCGATCGGAGAATGTTACGTACTTTTTATTAAATCTTCATGGAATTGTGCGAATTGTAGTGTACATATAGCGATTACGTAAGTTTATCAACAATTAACCAAATAAGATGGACATGGGATCCTGATCAGCCCCTGTAAATACAAAATTCGACTGACAATCATTTTATATAAATATTACGTTCCAACTGTCACCTGTATCTGAGCGTATTATATTTGTAGATTTTTAAATAAATATATCTATTAGTTGATACTTTATCACTTTTATCATTTTATTTCCTACATGAAAAGGGATCCTACACTTTAAGATACTAATATTAGTGTCTTATATAATTATAAAAAAAAAAAAAATAAGAAAAAAAACAACGTATGCGGCATGCATTCGGAAAAACTATCATTGAAAGAATAACTATAATTTTTTGTTCGGCTTTTCATTACTCTGAAATTTATTTTCAATAAAAACACATAATACACCTTATATATATAGAGCGCATCTCAAAACGATTTATAAAGAGCGAGTTATAAAAAATAAGTACAACTGATGTTACGCAGTATTTAGTGTTGGAAAAATTGGCTTCTAATCCACGGGATTATTGGATTGGATTATTGAATCATAGCCAGTTGATGTTACACAACTGTCCCAATTGATAATTTTTAACTTTTAACAATATTAATTATCCTTTTTTTGGTACTTTCAGTCACGCTAAATAAATAACATTAATGCCAGAGTCGAATCTGGAACGCATTTATTGTATTTTAATAAGAACGCTATTTATTCTGCAGTTATAAGTGCAGATGAATTAATCGCCATAATGTAATTACTGATCATGTAACTCGATGAAATTAAGAAAAAGTTTATGGTAGAAGTACGTTAAAATTAAGAAGAAAATTATACACGTGCCTACTTATCGATTGCTCGCAAGAATCATAATTTATGCTTTTCAATTATTTCCCTGCAGATAATATCCTGTATTCTTCATCGAACCAGCATGTTTCCAGGCAGCTTTAATGAGATCTGGTATATAAGAACACGCAGAGAACGAGAGATGGACAACTGAGAGTCACGGTACAAATGACTGATTTTAATAAAACACTTATCTGTAGCACAAAGAGGTTTAAATAGCAGCCTTTCAAAGTCAATAACACTGTAACGTATACATTCATTGTATTACGCATTTAATTATAAATTAACAGTGTTTTATCTTTATCCTTTAGTAATTTCGACGTAATTAATTATCATCGACAGTACTGAATTTTTCGGTAGATTTATTCTCGAATTGCATTATCAATAGTCAATAAATTTTAACGTGATAATAAAAATTTTTATATTTCAAGCATATAGATTGCATAATTTTATTAATTATTATACTTTGATGTACTTTAGCATTAATTTTTATGTAAACTTTCATTACGAAACTCCGATAAGCAAACTTAAATCACATGTCATATGGAATGCAATTATACAGTACCGTTAAAAACGAAGGAATTCATTAATAAATAATTAAGTCTTAAACAATATTTGAGCCATAGGTGGAGCCAAAGGAGATCTTTGCTACCAAAGATCTCCTTTGGCTCGCTACCTCTGGTCATTTGGTAATGTAAAGCGAATAAAATATTCCTGTAAATAATTAATTTCATAATTCGAAGCTAGACGTGACACATAAATGCTTTCAAGTATCGCAAAAGTTCTTGGCTTCTGGTTTTTTTTCTTCATTTCACGAAAATTCTATTATTACGTGTTGCTGCTGCCGTTGCTGACATAAGGTTAATTAGGGTTTAATTATCGCAAACCATATGTCATTGAAATTACGTTATCGTAAATACGGATAGAAATCGTTCGTATAAAATCGTAAAAATCAGTCAACAAGCGATTTCAGGATTCGCATTCTGTGATTTAATATTTAATACAAAATAATTCTTCAACGCTGCTTAAAAATCTGCGTCTATTGTAAACCTTTTATTAATACGAATTCTGTTCCATTTACGAATTCCATGTAAATTCGACGTGAGAACACATGGATTTTCTCTACTACTCTTACGCGTATGAATAAAACAAACTGTTCATTCTCTTGAATGAAATAAGAGGAAAAAGCTTTTTAGGTGGTATATTTGTAAATAGAATTTACAAGAGTTAGTAGAAGTGCAACAAAATTTTATTATGTAACATTTTCTAATCTTCAGGAGAATATTAAAAACTTATCTAGTTATGTAAGTACGTCATGTAATTTGTAATAAATGGTCGCATTTATCGTCGCATTGGTTTTCATTTCTTCCATTGGCTTTAGAAATCGTTGACTATAAGCTCTGTTAAAACATTGTAAACTTTAAAGAAGTAGATTCGTATTTTTTAAACAATTGCATCGTTTGTAAAGTTCACGATAATCAGAACGAAGTCGAAATAAATTTCTTTCTTAATTCTTAGCTTCTTGTGAATATATAAATTGTGAAACAAAACTAACAAACAAAAAAAAACAAATATAGTTTTCCTGTGAATTATTATAGAATAATATCACGTTGATTGAAAATCACGTTATCCAATATAAAAATGCCACTTACTGTTAAGAAATTCAAGGAACAGCAGCGATGAGATGATTCATCCGAAGCTACGAGATCGTAAATGTGCCGATACCTTTATAATTCCATCTTCTACCATCGCTTAGAAATCGTAAAAAGCTGCAGGTATTTCATGAATAAAAAAAAAAAAAAAAAAAAAAAAAAGAAAGAAAGAAAGAGAAAACAAAAAAATGTAAACGATTGAGTTTTCTAGAGAAGGTAACGTTTATTAATATCTGAAAAGGTGGTAACAATCCATAATCCGTGGATAGTTCGGAAAATATAAAAAAACGTAGAATTTTAACATGGGTAAAAAAAATAGCGCATCCAGAGGAAGAGGGGCAATAGGAATGTATTCGTTATAAATAACGGCGCGACTGTAGAGTATGAGGTGAAAAGATCACTCAAAATCACTCAAGAGGGAGAAGGAGTCGGAGTTGGAGTCGGAGTCGGACGTCTTAGTGGATGTAATGGGCGGCCTCGATGTAGGCAGGCTGGACGGCTATCGGGGCGGGCTGGGCAACGATCGCATGCTGGGTATGATAGGCGACCCGGGCGGGTTCCTTGTGGACGACGGCGTTGAATCCGTTGAGAGGATCGGCGACGTAGTTGACGGTGCGTTTGGTACCGTCGGCGTCCACGAGGGAGTAACTGCCCTGGACGACATCGCCGTCCCGGGTCTCGTGCTGGTTCTTAATGTCTCCGGTCAGGGAGTCGTGGACGTCGTACGAGTAGCTGTACTGGGGATGGGGGTCGTGGGTCGGGTCCACGATTTTCGTATGTATTGCCAATGGGGCTACCTGAGTCTCGTAGGCCACCGGCAGAACTCCGGCGTGAGCCGACGCCAATGCCAGGGCGGCGAACATCATCATCTAAGTCAGTTAGATTAGTTAAGTTAGATTAGATTTTATCCGAGTCCACCGGCTTACGATTAACGATCATTGAAGCTCGATCACGTGGGGCAAGCTAGACGCTCGATTATTTTATCGCAACTTACACTAAATTAAATTTATTTATTCCTTTCGGATTATCTTTCTATCGCCGTTGTCACCTCTTAATCTTTGTTACGAGGACTTTTTTTACATATGGAAACCAATTACCCTTTCAATTTCAGTTTGGTAAATAAATAAAACGCGATGAAGCAATGAACGGGATACGTTGGCAGAAATTAAAGAATGCGGTTTAATGATTTAACGATACTTAATATAAATAACTCAACAACTAACCTTAAAGACCATCTTAGTTTTTCCGTGTGTTCGGATTGTGACTGATGCTGCCGGCCCGGGGACTTAGACTTTTATACGTCCCTCTAATGGGCATTTCGTTATTCACGTGGACGAAAATGTTTCGCAAGTGGTCCCCGTGTTGCAGCAGCTTCGATACGCATGTCAAGAAAAGTGAAAGAAAGGGAAGAAAAGCCCGCTCGAGAAAATATTGATGCTCACGTGAGTCATCTGCCTCCTCGGTACGTTTGTCAATGCCTATGCTAATGGCGCTCATCCGACCGCTTGCAACTCACCTGTCCATTCGTTTCCCTCTATTTATTTATTTATTTATTTATTTACTTATTTACTTATTTACTTATTCACTTATTCACTTATTCACGTATTTACTTATTTACTTATTTATATAATGATGACTGCGTCGATTGTAGTTTCGACTGGCCCTTATTCTACGTCATTAACTAGATGTCGATCTTATATAATCCATGACTTAATTCTGTAGCTTCTTTGGTAGGCTTGAGACATTTTAAAAACGAATTAATTTGAGAAGCAGTATGAACATGGTGATCCATGTGACCTTGATTTTGGTGTCAATGTACCAGAAGTCATTATTTATTATACCTATGTACAAATACCTTTTCTACGAGCAAAACTTAATCCTTAACGTTATTGTAAGACAAACTTTTATTATCGGCATTGAAGGATTAAAATACATTTTAATAAATTTGCTCTAAGGTTAACGTTTCATCTTATAATAATCTGAAGAGAATATCTTTTATTTATTAACCATTTTTTATTTTTCGCTATTCGAGCCATAGATGCATTTATTCTACATATAAATGAGATACTCAATTCCATTTATTTGATAAATGTATTTGATAGTTAAAAATTCAAAATATCATCTAGTCCATAGTATTAAACAGTGCTAAGCCGTATAAAAATAATTTAAGTTTTAAAATGTACTAATTATTAATAATGTACATTATTGTGTATTACTTTAAGCCTTATAATATGCAAGGAATGTTATATTTAAAAAATAATGATAATAACAACAGTAATAATCATATTATGTTAATTGAAATAATTTTTAAAAAACTATTTTTCTTTTATAATCTGTTAAAACAAATTCTTACAGATTGATTATGTATATAATAAAAACAAATTTTTTATTACAATTATAATATTACACGCAGTTTGGATCGATAAAGTTAACTCAAATTATTAAAAAAAAACAGCTTTGATTTATTATTATAACGTTTATAATATTAATATAAAAATAAAATTATTTCCTAGCTGTTTTTGCACAGATCTATAAAGGCGAATGGCTGCCTAATCCATGAAACAACTACTTGCAAATCCTGAAAGTTCGCACTAGTGGTAAGCATACCGTTTGATCAGACATTCTAAATATTTATTGTTAATCGTAAGCATGCATTTAATTTATTTTCCGATACAGTTAATATAAAGATAAATAACATTTTTTATAATTACCGTAAAAAAAAGCTGTTTTTATGAAATTCTTAATTAAAAGGTGTTAAAAGTTCTAATGAAATAATAATAATAATAATAATAATAATAATAATAATAATAATAATAATAATAATAATAATAATAATAATAATAATAATAATAATAATAATAATAATAATAATAATAATAATAATAATAATAATAATAATAATAATAATAATAATAATATAATTAGTTTTATAAAAAATAAAAAAAACATCTTTAAATAATTTTGTATATCTTAAAAATTCTTAATTTTTGTCGCTTATGAAAATTAAACTACATCCAGAAATTTGTAAAAAAATACATTATTTTGTATTAAGTTGTCTTTACTATTTAATGTTTGATAAAAGAAAACAATATATTTCGTAAAGAAAAATATTTTACAATTTATAATCTACTGTATTCGATTGTTTTCAATATGAATAACAAGCCCTCGCTAGAATTAAAATAAACAATTAAAATATTAGCCGATAATCTATTTGTTATAATGGAACGTAAAGAAATAATTTGCCGACAAATACGGAGTCACGTTGCTCCTTCCATTTTTATGATTCTCAAATTCAAAATAAAAATGAGAATCTTAAAAAACAGATTTATTGTATAAAGTGCAGAATATTGCGCCATGTCCGTTATGCATAACGCAGAGAAAGGTAATAAAAAGGCATTCGGTATGGGTATGGGTATGGGTTGAGGATGTGCCAACGATGCTCGTTGTGACAAAAATAATGTAATCTTGATATGAGCCGCGATTAATGATGGAATCGACGAACGATGCCTCGGCCCAATAACTATAATACCCGAAAGCGTCGTTCGACCCATGGACGTGGACGCATTTGTACGAGCTCATTAGGAAAGCAACCGCCGTAGTCGAAGGTCGACATTCGCATTGTGTACTTTCGTAAGGTTGGCTCATTACGCCGCAATGGTACATTTGTTACGTAACTCTATAAATACATTCGAAGAAGCATTTTTTACACGCGCACATAAGCAGATGTTCGTCCTGCGGCAATTTTTCTCTTTATCTTTTTTTTATGTTTTTCTAACATAAAATTTGTTGTTCCGAAGAGGCTTCGGTTGATCTCTAAGTTGTAATCACGAATGCACGTCATTTCTGATGAACCCATGATGTATAACGGATATATAATGGAATATGAGATTGAAACACTTAATAGGCTTGTGTAATTAATATTAAATGATCGAATTGCTGTTATTGTTAATTATTATTAGAAATACAGTTTCCCGAGACTCTTACAATATTACATTATTGATTATTAAGTACGAAATTGTCACAGACTCTTAACGATTTCAGTGGATGGTAATTGATGTATCGATTAATTGTGAGAGTTTTGAGCGCGTGAGAATATTATTGTAACGCATAATTATAAATGTATGTTGTAAACAGATAGGCATACTCGCGGACACTTATTTTTCATGAACATTAACGTTTGTAGTAGAAAGTAAAAGTAAATGAATGTCATTTATGGACATCATTTTAGTTGTAACCTTGACTGATTGTTGCAATATTAATGGCTTAGAGAAAGTAGAAAACCACATTATGAAATTTCTTTTACGTACAAGTAGCTATATTTTTCATAATAGTACGAATCTTTTTTGTATAAATATCAAAAATAAAAGGCTGACAGCTATTTTAATTATAAAAATATTTTGTCAACTAAGTAATCTTTTGTAAACGAAGCGCTTATTTTGAAACAGTGCGACCAGCTCGTTGGCTTAACATTAAAATTACGTAATTAGAATCACATTCTATCGAATATAATATTGAAATAAATGAAAAACCGATGCTTCGAATTAATAAGTTTTAAAGTTGTCGATCCTCTTGTAACCGTAGCCTTCGACATAAGGCAACTGCGCCAGAACGGTCAATGCCAAAACTGAATATAAAATCAATTAATTAAGAAAACACTGACTTTTGTGACGAAAAATGATTTTAAGGCTAATTTCGATTGCATTTATCTATTTATCGTGCTAAGCAAAGGGACAAATATTGATTGAATTAAGGATTTGATTTACATCTATACTTTAAAACTATATTTAGATTGAAAATACGAAAAATGAAATGTCAAGGAATTAAGTGGAAACGGACGCGGATTTAGCCTATAAATTATGAAGGCGGGAGAGAGTATCGAGGGAGGTGAGCACTTTGCCGATTAACGAAGTGATCGAGCAGCAGGAGGAGCGCGTACGATCCGGAGACGAAATGCGTCAGAGGGCCGGGGAGATTTTTATATATACCGACGATGTGCCGCGTCTCGTCCGCTCGCCGGAGCAGCTGTGCGTATCATCAGTGAGTAAAGTAGATTGGGTAACGTTCGGCCCATTGGTATTTTGAAGCTGCGTGCCTCGGGAGGCTCGGCTCGGAATACCAATGAGACTGCGGAATTACGCACGGCCGGTTTTTTTTTTTTTTTTTTTTAACCGATTGTTCATCTTGTCGTTCTTACTCCCTCCCGCCATACCCCCTGCCCCTCTACCCCTTCAAGCCACCTGACCGGCCTATCACGCCCATCGTGCCCATGACGCCTATCGACCTCTCCTACCCGCCCCTCCTCTCCCGAGCAGCGCTGCACATCCGATCTGTCGCCCCGGACGCTCGCCGATCTTTGGCCAATCGTGCCACGAAATCCAAGCCCCCGGAGAGTCGCGGTCGCGCGTCCTCATCAATGTCTAAGACGAATACATGAATTGGCGCGCCCCCACCCCCGTTCCCTCGTGTCATCACCTCGTCAGCTCGCCTCCTCGACATATCCCACCTCGACGTATTTGAATAAAAATTACTTTTCACCATTTCGCTTTGCACTCCGTTGGAATTCAATGTGAAATTATTTACGTCTTCGGCTTTATTCGAGCTTGTCCGGGGAACAAGTTATTTATACCTGGTTATCGGTATGCACGACTTTCGTAAATAAACGGCACGAAATTACTTTTAAGTTTTGAATGATAAAACTTCTTTGAGAGTTCTTATAACGAATATATAGACAATTAATTCTTTTATCCAGATTCTTCATGATTTAGCTAATCATATGTAAAACTATTGATTTCGTCAATCGACAAAGGCGTCCATGTTTTAAAATGCCGGTGCTGATTAATTTCTAGAGTGAATTCCGCTGCCTGACTTATGTCTGACGATGGGACGGAGAGCAGCAGCCCAACTTCAACAGCCGTTCTTGATTTATAGCCTAGATCCTCCACGAATCTATTGATATTTTTATTTATAATTGACGGTAATCGCATATAATCAGCTCGGTGGGGAGTTAATGAACAATAATTAACAATATTATAAGTTAATAATATTTCTCCGCGGTACATTGATTTTTAAACCGAGGATTGCCTTAAAAACGTATTTGCCAGTCTCAGATAATTGTAATTGAATGACCGGCGTGGAAAATTGAAACTCGATCCCAATCGCGTATTATATTTTTTTAGCGAACGAGTTTAAAATCGAAGCCAGTCGCAATTGTAACTTTATTTGGATGGAATTTAAATTCCGTCGTACAATTAGACGGGATCGCAATTGAAAAATCCTGATTACTTAAATATTCATTCGGGTTAGCCGTTATTAAGGAAGAACAATGAACTTCTCCCAAAAGCTGCGCGCTACGTTCCAGGCGATTCATCTATATATAAATATTTGTTCCGGCTGATCGCTATACGTGTAATTAAGCCAATAAGTTTCTTCGTTGGCGTTAAAATTTCGTGATGAATAGCCGCGGCGTCTCATTAACGTAACGCGGGTTATTTCGGTGAACGAGGATCGCTTTACAAGTAGAGAGAAACCGCGGGACTAAGGAAGAGCTCGGCGGATTCGATGTCCCGGATTAAAAGAAAGCCGGGTATACGAATTGGCAAACTATCGCGAGGATAGCGGATCGCGCAATAGGGATAATTAGATTGAGCTATTATTCGGGTTGACCTTGAGCCGCTCGGCTAAGCTCGGTGGCCTTAGCCAACTACCCTTGCGTCGCCCCGTCGGATGGCCTCCTGGCTGTCAGGCCGAGTGCGCAAGCGTGTGATCGACAGCGCATTCTTGATAAGCGAACTCTCCTGGAGGAGGAGGAAGAGGAGTCATAACGTTGTGACATACTCTGACAATAAAAGCGCCAGGACGGCTATCGGATACCATCAGTTTCCTCCTCGCAGTTTCAATTGCAGGTAGCAATTCAAGCGCAGTTTCGCTCTAACCTTCCTCGGCCGATCCCTAGATCATCAAGCAATGGCGTACAAGGTATTTGATACTCCCTTCGGACATTACACAACTCTCCAGTCTTCGCTGCAGACACGCGTTCCTTAAAAATACCCTTTACCCACTGGATTTGTTATATACTAGGAATAGGGTTACCCGCGCATTCATCTAATACAATAATATAATACATTAATATAATACAACGTATAATGTTACGTAACCTGTGTGTCTTTCGAACCGACCGATCCAACTGCATATTATTTCTCTGAAGCTCTTAAGTGGAATTTCAGATATTAAATAATGACGATAGTTTATAGCTTTTGCCTTCAGCTATACTTTTGTTACAGTTTTACGAAGCGAGGGGGATTAGGTTTTCCATTAGTGTGACCTAGTGAATCCGATACTCTGATTCCAGATGATGACTCTGCTCTGCTTATCCGCTGTGGCTGGGAGCATCCAGGCTGGTTTGGTACCAGCGGTCGCTCCTGCCCCGGTCATCGCCAAGATCGAGAGTCTGGACGCACCAGCCCAGTACAGCTTTGCCTACGACGTCCAGGACTCCATAACCGGCGACTCGAAGGCCCAATTTGAGACGCGTAGCGGAGACGTCGTCCACGGAAGCTACTCCCTGATCGAGGCCGACGGCACGAGGCGCATCGTCGACTATACCGCCGACCCCATTAACGGCTTCAACGCGGTCGTTAACCGCGAGCCGGCCGTAGCTGCACCCGTCGTCGCCAAGACCATCGTCCAACCTGGGCCAGTAGTCGGTAGACTCGCAGCGGCTCCAATTGCCGCTCCGGTAGCCGCACCGATCGTCGCCAGAACCGTAGCGGCGGCCCCGGTACCCGGAGCGATTTTGGCCAGAACGGTAGCCGGCGCCCCCATCGCCCCGGCCGTCTACGCCCGACCGATCGCCGCCGCCCCCGCCGCCCCCGTTCTCGGAAGGGCCGTCGCAGCAGCCCCCGTAGCCGCGCCCTTGCTCGCCAGAACCGTGGCTGCTGGCCCCGTCGTGGCTGGAACCATCCTGAGGAGGCCCGTTGCTGCTGCCCCTGTCGTGGCCGCCGCCCCCGTGGCCGCACCCGTCTACCAGGCGTACACCCTCCCCCGGGCTGTGGCTACGAGACTAGGCGTGCCACTCAACTACGCCACATACGCCGTCTGAGCCCGCGAGCACTTGCCAGCTCTTGTTATACGACTTTGTTGAATTCATATCTGTTGTAAATAGGCGACGAGGATTACTTTTTTTCTTTTATTGTTTTGTTTTGTTAATAAAGCCGATTTATCATGTTGAAACCCATTGTAATAACCGATTATTTTTACACCCGGCTTAACCTTTCCCCAGTCCAACCTCATCTCGACCCTTATCTGATCATTCTTCGAAAAGGGAATTCCAAGTCCAGAGTCATTATATCCAGATTTTCAATCACTTAACAACTTCTGCTCCTCCTGCTGCTGTTGCGCCTGCTGCTGTTGCGCCTACTGCTGTTGCTCCTGCTGTTGATCCTATTGCTGCTGCTACTGTTGCTGCTGCTCCTCCGACTCGTTGATTCCGAACAGGGAGGACAAATATCCATAACCTATACGAAAAGCTGTTAAGAAAGCATACTCTTAACAATAATTACTTAAACATCCGAAGCTAAATACTTCACATTTAATGAGCGTTAATGCGTTGAATTGTGGTCAAGTGAATTGATATTTTCTCTGATAATCTAAAAGCTAAAAACAGATATTCTCTAAAAATAGTCTTAGCTTGTCCAATTAAACGCGTTGCTATTAAGTAATGAGAGACACAGAGAGAGAGAGAGAGAGAGAGAGAGAGAGAGAGAGGATATCGTAGATTAAAATAAAGTGCAAGATTTCGGTTATGAGGGATGGAAATCGATCGTTTAGTTTGCAATTAGTTCAACAAAGGCAATAAGAAATTGAAAGCAGGCGTCGTGATGATTTAAAGGTTGACTATTGAGTTTTCGTTTTAAATTCTGAAGGTGTTCGCCTCGTTTGGCGTATTATTTCTCGCCAGTGCGAAATACCCGACGTAATACTGCGTTACTCGAGTACGACCACGTTACCGTTGCATCAGAATCACAATCCTTTAATCCGTATTATGAATGGATCGTGCGCGTGTATGTGCACTTGAAAAGCTAAAGCGACAATGTCTACATGACTTAACGGTTATTATGCATTGATGTTCTTCGGCGCTACGTTAAAAAAGGCTTCGAGACATGTGTCGACTTGTCCGAAAAATCCTTATTTTACAATATTATTTTTATTCACTCGTATCTTATTTTCAATTGATTTCGATTCTGTTTATGATTTAACAATAATTTCAAAACTAACTCATTTGACTCGCTAATTTTTTATTTGTCCTAATATTATTACGTTGCTCTGTTACATTAATATTTAAATAATTATACTCTACCAGAAAATAATCATTTAATTATGTATTTTCTTTATGATTTGTTATACATTAATGTTTTCTCAAAATCTTGTCAATCGTTTGTTGTTATATTATTGTAATTTTAATCTTAATTACGCTGATCTTAATTAATCTTGACGTTTTTTTTCTCCGATTCATCTTTTGTTCAATCGATAATACTTCATTGCAGAGTAATTCGAAGCATTTGAAATTCAATGTTAAATTCTCAAATTGCTATTTATGGATTTCTCCTTTACCTTGACTAGGTAAAGCGAAATAAAGGCAAAACTCCGTATATCGTGAACCAATAAAAGCCTTTAAAGTAATTTATCAAGTCTAGGGTAATTATGAAATTCTGTTTCCGGATTATAAAGTAGTAAATGAATTTTACTTTAAAAAACTTCTCATTTAGCAATAAAATCTTTATCCTTTATCCGATGTAAAAACATGACCATGTGGTTTTGTAATGATTTCATTTAGCGAGGATGAATCAGAGAAAAGCAATGAATATTGCATAGCAATTAGATCGGGATTGATCATTGTGGACTAACGATGGATGTAATGAAAATGGAAGGACGGAGGGATCGATATTATAGGTAACGAAATGCCAAAGAGTCTCCATTTAAAACAGACTTATTATCATTATTATTTTAAAAACATACAAAGATCGACAATACACAAAGTGCATGGGTGGCATTATCTCCGGCAGTATCCAGCCGCCCTCGGATCAACAATTAACAAAAAACAAGATGATCGAGGAGCGGAGTCGTCAGGCTACGACGGCGGCTGCGTAGCTCAAGCCCGCAATCGGGGATGCGTAGCTAAAGGGCGAGGAGTAGGTGGCCGTGTAGATCGAGTAGGCCGGGTAACTGTAAGTCAGGGTGTCCGGGCTCGCGTAAGCAGTCTCGACGACGGCATCGTCGACTGGAACGGCTGCGGGCAGGGCTGCAGCCACGGGCAGGACCTCGACCGACTTATTCTCAACCTCTTCCTGGGGAAGGTCCTTGTCAGTTTCTGGGGAGAGCTCGAGCCGGCTGCTAGTCTCCTGCCGGAACCTACTCTTGAGGCTCTCGGATCTCGATCGCGTCCTCAGCTTTCCCCGTTGTTGCTGTTGCGTCAAGGATGCATCCAATACCTCGACATCCGAGTCAGGGCCTGAGTTTGGTATTTGGGGGAATTTGGGACCAGCTCCTCTAGCTGCTGTCAAGGTTGTTGTCATCGGAGAAACGCCAACCGCGCGTCCTTCGGCGACGAGGGCCGGCTCCCGGTGCACGACCGCGTTGAAGCCGTTAACGGAGTCGGCTGTGTAGTCGACAATGCGCCTCGTACCGTCGGCCTCGATCAGGGAGTAGCTTCCGTGGACGACGTCTCCGTTCCGCGTCTCGTACTGAGCCTTTGAGTCCCCGGTTATGGAATCTTGGACGTCGTACGCGAAGCTGTAATGCGGCTGGGCTTCCTTCGGCTTGGCGACGACGGCTGTGCCCCGGGCGAGCCGAGCGTTATGGCCGTTGACCACGGCTAATCCTGCCAGAAGGAGTATGCACTAGGTGCACAGAAAACCCTTGTCAATTCAGAATCTCATAGAAATTAATAGAACCTTAAATTTCCTCGTATTATATTCATTATGATTTAAAGCGACCAAGAGCTTTTTTATTCCGCATAATAATGTTATTATATCTCTTTGAAGAAAATATGACATTTTCAGTTTCTCCAGGCATATCGCTTAGATTTTAATTAAAAATTAGTATACATATTGTACTCATTTCTTTACGTCTCAGCTCTTCTGTTAGCCACAGTCCAAGTTTTTATAATTATCGAAATTACCGATTACGTTTCGTGTACAGCGTTTCTATACATTTATGTTTGTCCCGTCGATTAATTCATGATCGGACAAAACTATTTGGAACACCATCCACTTCAGCATGGTGTTTCACATTGGGTTAGCTCCATAGGGATGTAATTAGTAACTGGATCGCACATTGAGTAAGAGACAAAGGTGAAAATGAGCTAGTGCAGGTATTTAAAAATTACGGAGTTAGAATGTTTAGTTGGTACTTGAAGAAGAAGAAGAAGAAGCAGCAGAAGAAGAAGAAGAAGAAAAAGCAGAAGAAGAAAAAGAAGAAAAAGAAAAAGAAGAAGAAGAAAGTTTTACTTGAAAGGATGTCGATAGGGCTCCCATATTATGAATTTCCTACCTTGCAAGAAGCCATGTTTCTTAACGAGTGGATCACTAAAGAACTGATGACTTGGGCTAAGATCGTAAGTTCTTTTATACTCGTGATGCGTGCTTGTCACAGTGCATACTTATGTGTATACTCGCGTATAATACATGTAGAATTTAGTCTACGTATATCCGAGTCCTCTATCAGTCGATCATTTGTGTATTCATACTTCTATCTATCTCTGTCCGTTACATGTGGTCTCTCCATATCCCCACCCCAGGCTTTACACCTGGGCAGTCTTTATCGTCTCTCTCTCTCTCTCTCTCTCTCTCTCTCTCTCTCTCTCTCGTTCACTCAGTGATTTCGGTGACTTCTCATAACTATGTATTGTGTACACGAAAGAATTGCGCGGGTGGCCATGGTCCCTCTCGTACATGTGTGTTCCTCTGTATTGCGGTATGAGCGTGCGTGTCCGAGCTCTTTTATTTGGAGTGAGGGATTCGCGAATCGCTATACGCGACTCGAAAATCAATTATGTGCCTTTGTATAATCGATAACTTATTGCGTCCCGTTCAAACGCGATAAGACTATTCTTATCTATAATAGATCCTTGACGATTAATCAAACAAATTATTCCCTATTTTGTAAATACACCCGTAATGAGGTTCTTTAGAAATTAATTTATTACTTTCGATTAGCTTTCCGCTTCGAACTGTCGCTTAATTTATTTACTAAATAAGTACGAATACACGGGGCTCATTTGAATTTCCAAAATTTTTCTCACGTACTCGAGATTCATTAACGCCAAGACCCTTTTCAATCAAAATCTAATGTTTTACATTCTTGGACAACGTGATTAGAATTTCATTGTCGCGTTGCACGTTATTGATAGATCGTAAAAAGCATTCTCAATTACTTAATTTATCAATTTTCCGTTACTGCTTTCGTTCGAAAATAAATAAATGTTCCGCTAATGTTCACAAGTCTGTAATATAAAATACTATACTTGAGACAATTCGGCAAAATGTGATTAATATTATTATTGTTATTTCATTTTAAGCGTGCAAATTTATAATGCCTCGTGTTCGTATTATTAAACAATTCAAAAAGAAATTTTGGTCCCCATTAAATATAGATGATAATTACGAACAATTGTTTTATTAATTTCATTATGTAATGTAGAGATATGTGATATATATATATATTACAGATTTAAGAGATTACATATGAATGAGAAAAATACATTAGATTTATATATTGTAATTACAAAAATTTCTCCTACGTAAAGCTTTTAATAAATATTTACCATGATGCAGGTATTGGTTGCTAAATTAATTAATTCTTTACACTATAAAGTAATTTGTAAAATTTATTACCAGTTATCAATTAACATTTATGATTGGAAAAAAATTAAAAATAACAAGTAAACTATTCTTAACTGTAATAATTATCAATGATATTATTAAAGAAATACAAAATTAAAATTATAAACAATTTACGAAACAAGAAGTATGAATCAATAAAGATATTTTTATATAATTTTAATCATGAATTACATTATTTACAGCTGATGAATTAAGAATGATTTTGACATCTGTATATTTAAAATTGAAATGCACCAAATGGCGTAATATCATGAATGAGTAACTTGTCGTTTGTAAACAAATAATTGTACAAAAATACATGCAATGAATTTATATAAGTTTATAATTACAAAGTCCTGTAATCTATATGACATAAAGTTACGTATATTATTAAAGCCATAAAACATAACAACGATACATTATACCTAAAAATTTGAATAATTTTTAAATTCATGCGGTATAATGGCTTATAAATATATTAAAATAGACATTCATATGTACTTGTATTATATTATTTTCCATTGAATTTCACTAGGATCAAAACAAGTAAACGAATTTTAGGATTTTTCAATGCATTATAAGATAGAGTTTAGTCTTATAATAAAGATTGTAGCAGTCTCCACTCAATCGGCAATCTTCTAGACGGCAAAAATCTTCTAGACGCTTACACTCTAGTTCCTTTAAAGTGCTCCTTCCTTTCTCTCTCTACATTTTTATTTCATTTCTGCTTATTAGTTATCGAACGAGCATACATTACACGCATTACAGCTTTCGTACCTATTTCTTAAATTTACTTAGACTGCAGATTAACGAGTTTAAAACGGAGTAATTTTGCAGCTGTTGGCATTTTTCCGTAGCGAACGAATAAACGAATCCTTTAAAGCAAGTCGACGTTCCGTCCTTGTCTTCTCCCCTCGGAAAATACTGGTACCACATTTTACTCGAACGGGCAATCGAATGACAATATTTTATCTTACATGGTTGATTTACAATATTTTTATCGGGCTGGTTCTAGATCATAAAATTCTTAGAAATATTTGTACTACAAATATTTAATAATATTATTACTGCATATACGTAAGATTTTATCCGTAAGATATACGCAACTGAGATGAGAACTATTTACACCATACAAAGATATTATTTGACATAACGTAAATTGTCTGCAATGAACTAAACTTTTTTGCTGTAAATCGTATTATCAGTAATAAATTATGATAAAAAATATTATTTCTGCTCTATTAACAATTTTAAGAAATTTAATACTTTTAAATTTTCTATACATGCTTTAAATTATACTTTAAATTAATAAAATAAAATTTAATAACATTACAGATAACATTGTGTTTAACTCAGAAAAATGACATATTTTTATTCAAGAAATTTATGGAATACTGCATCAAATCCATTAACTAAAATTAAAATGTATTGCAAAACTACATTAGAAGTATATCAATTTACAACTGTCATGAATGTGATTATAACTAATCTAATAATATTATCCAAACCAATTTGTTTCTTATTCTCTAAAAGAAAAATTTATTTAGTAAAGTATGACGAAGCACGTGTAATTATTATTTATTTAATTTATTCATTTGGACTAAGTGTTTCTACAATATTTAAAGATTTGTTGTTATATAGACATGTTTTGATATGAAAATTTCCTTATACATTGGTACCATAATTCATTTTTTATCACATAAAACAGTCATGATTTTAGATTGATATAATTTACATAAAAAAAAGTTAAGGATGATAAGTAAGATTTATTATTGTACATAACTGTAGCGATTATATATACATTTGTTTTTAAAAAAAATTTTAGTATAAAAAGAGGAGAAGGATCGAAAGTAATTCAACAATATTATTTTTACAAATAATTTTTTATTCATTTATTAATAATGAAACTTTTAGTATTTCTTTTTGTTATCATTGCTTTCTGTGCAGTGTTTATCGAAGGTACGTAGACACATTTCTTAAACTAATACAATTGAGACTATAATGCTAATAATATTTTTTATTTGTTTATAATGTAAAGGAGAACAACGCAATCAAGCTTGTCTTCGAAATTGCAATTGTAAGTTATGATCAATTTATAGAAATTTGTAAGAACATAGTAAATCAAATAGGCTACCATTCATTTAAGTAAAACTCGCAAATTACAAATCAGAAGATTAAATTAAAAATTTTTGTAAAATATTCAATAATGATATTGATTTACAAAAAATATTCAATTTAATAATTTAAATAATTCATTTATTATATTATAGTTTCGGGAAAATCTAACACGAGATTGGTGTGATACGAAATGTTTTTGAGGTTATGCCAAATAATTGCCTATTTTTTAAGTAGATAAACAATGAATAATTTAACACGAGAGAGTTTATTGAATTTTATATTCGTCGTAATGTAAAAAGTTATCACAGATGGCCTTGAGAACTAATGTACTTTATTATTATAAAGTTTTCTGCTCTTAAAATAATAAGTATCTTATTCTTAAAACTACTAATTAATGCTCTTTATTGAAAATTTAAATGAATTATAATGGCAGATAATTAGTTTATATTAGCTTCAACTGCTGACATTAATTCCAAATAAACTGTGTACACTTAAAGCGATTAAAAAGTCACATATTTCTAACTAAATGTGAGATAAATTTCTTGCTCTCGAATAATCAACGATCGTTCACAAATCAAAGTGATTTAATAAATACAATTAGTCATTATATTATACTAATATAATTGATTATTCTTATTAATTATTTATCTAATTGTCGTTCTATATACTTTTTTATTCAATATATATACTAAAAGAATAATAGTAATGCAAATAGAAATAATATTGGCTACCAGTGAATTAAATTTTAAAGAATTTATGATTATTTTCTTAAATAAGTAATATAATAATATTTTATTTTTATCAATATGCACATAAAGTATTAAGATAATTAATAGATCCATTGAGTTTATAAGTATTTAAACATTACTTTTATTTTCTAAAATAAGAAAAAAAAAATTTGCAGAATTTTAATACCATAATTATAAACAATATTTAAATGAAATCCGAAATAATTAAATACTTTTATCAAATACATGATTATTATTTCACAAAGCCAATGAATCTTAATAAATAAATTTATCAACGTATCCTAATGATAGTTCTATATAAAATTAGATTAAATAATATTTACTCCCGTATTTACACATAAAAAAATTAAAAGTACACTTTTGAAACTAAATTTTAAAAGTAGAGATAAATAAATAAATGCAAGTCGTAAAATTTCAATGCATTAATTAATTTTTATTGCCTGATTAAGTGAACATTAAAATAAATGTCGACTACATGCATCCCTCATATTCCATTCCCTGTTTTTTTTTATTTCCGATACGTACATTCACTCTCTCGGGAGGAGCTTTGACAAATTTATCCATTCCCCGTCATCATTAGGCATACGATTTCCATTTGAAAGGCCTCTATAGTCGTTCACGCTGAAAAATAATTAACTCGGTAAGTAAGCGTCCTTAAGGCAAAAATGCAGAATATCTTATTAGAATCTGATTAGAACGAACGTCAGGTTCCCAAGTGTTGCGTGCCTGACCTATACAAAAAAACAAAAAGAATTGTCAGAATTCAGGTAAATCAGTGACAATTAAGTATTGAAAAATACCTTCGGCAAGTAGAACATGGAATGCGATGAGAAGCGCCGAAACGATTATGAACTTGACCATTGTTTTATTTAATAAAGGTTTCTCTCGGCTGATCTGCTGCTCTACAACTGACAAATTCGTATAATATTTACATCGGATTCCGAGCTAGAATTTATACATGAATACAATTCGCTTTCGAACGGCAAGAACCGCTTTATCGGACAAAAACAGAAACGTTGAATTAATATTCATGTTTCTCCTTTTGTGAAACTGTATGTGGAAAACGTTGATTTACATCTCTACAAAATATTATCTGCTTTTTTGTAAAATAACAAAAGGTAAATCATAAACTTTTTTAAAAAATATATTTTATTTTTATTTAGAAACGTGATTTAAAAATTTGAATACGATTTTAAAAAAAATTATAATAATGTAACTCGATATTGTTTTTATTAATAAACTAATTATGAAATTATTTTATTTTCAAATGAAAAAGCGTAAAATGTTTTATCTTCCGCGTATGTATTATTTTTACTTTTTATTTAATATAAAATAAGGTACGTAATACGATCAATTTTAACGGGTATAAAAAAAGAATGAATATTTATTATTTTCTTATTAATTGAGGCATGAATTTTATTCTACAGATTGAGGTTTTGTAACAGTTTTAACAAATCATATAAAGAAATAGAAAAAAACGCAGGTTGCACATAAGTGAATTCAATTTATGAGTACCTAATTTCCCTTATAGATGTAGTAGAATCAGCGTATTTTTATCTACAAAAGAATATATTAAATAAATTAACTAATTGTAGATTGTAAGTTTTTTAGATATAAAATTCACTTTACCCTTTACCAAAAACATTTTTCCTACACTTCGATTTACATTCTTCGATACCACTTGTATTGTTTTCAACTACAACAGTAAAAAAAAGTATAAAAAAAAAACAGTTTAAAATCATTTCAATGTTCTAGAACTGATCCTTTTTTAAAAAATAATTCTTTACATCATACTTTTAGAACAGGTACCAAAGCAAATTTCTAATCCGGTTTTAGTCTCCACTGCAAAAATTTATATTAAATACGTAATTTAATAAAATTGATAACATCGTATATACAATAATATATTTTATATGTATGTGATTAAAGTAAGAAAAGTGTACCAAACGCTAATAAAATGCAACTTAGTAATAGAGATACGAAAAAATGTGCTTCCATCATAATGGAAAGAATAAGGCAAATTAGAATTTATCTTAATTTGAATGTGAAAAATGTTTGTGTGTCGATCACAATGATTTCTTCGGAGTAAGAAAAGCATTTAAAAAATGGTTTAATTATTAGTACTTCGTGACATTATTTCTTATTGCGCATTTGTAATTAAATTAAATTTTGAATTACCCTGTGAAGTTGATATAAAAATTGTATCGAAAGTACGCAAGTCGATAAGGATTCGCTCAATAAATATGGTCTATCGATTGTTATTCATGAGCTTACAGTTTCTGGCGTTTCAGGGTAAGGAGTTTGGCCTTTGGGAAGGAGATTTTGTGATTTCGAGGAAGTTCAGTGAAGGGCCATCGACGCTCTGCTTCTTTTGCAAGGACAACCTTGGCATCGCCAACTCACCCTCTCACCCAGCAGCATTCACACATAAACATATGCGCGCGCGTATTAACATCTACATTCATTATTATTAATCTAAATTATCTTGTTTGTTTTTACAATTTTACATCTGTAGTATGTATTATATGTTTTCATATTCATATTTTTTAATTTTATATTAAAAAAATTAATACATTTTTCAATTCATAAGAAATTAACTTTATTTTTATTTATAGTGACACTAGTTAATACAAAAAGTTTTATTAATTAAATATCGACATGTGCTGATATTAATTAAATTTCTTTCAGCATTACATTCTTTAATTTTTAAAATTCTTCATTTATTTCAATTATTTAATTTTATAAAAAATCCTGTCGGAATATTTAAACTTCATTCATATTGTTATTCTTCTTATGGTGAAGTTGGCGGATTGCATTGTGCTCTGCATTTTCTTCTTTCTGCCGGTGTCGGCAAAACTAAAAAATAAATAAAATGAAATTAATCTAAATTATAAGCTAAAAAGTGTATAATTCTTTCTGAATTTTAAGTAATACGTTAGTTAATTTGTAAAATGGTTTAACAAAAACGAGTACTACAATGAATAATTAATGAATAATAAAAATAATTAAGTTATTAGAAAAACATTAATGAATAAAATGTCACATGATGGTTAAATAAATAAAAAATAAATTAATGTTAGTACGATTATAATTTTTCATAAATTAATTTCTTATAAATATATGTTTAAATATAAAATAAATATTATGTTGTTAAATTTTTACTATACCACCTCTACACCAGGTATTTCTATGTGAAATAGAATGATAATATAGATTATTTTCAGTTTGTTAGTCTTTTTAGTCTCGAGCAACGAATATAAAATTCAATAAACTCTCTCGTGTTAAATTATTCATTGTTTATCTACTTAAAAAATAGGCAATTATTTGGCATAACCTCAAAAACATTTCGTATCACACCAATCTCGTGTTAGATTTTCCCGAAACTATAATATAATAAATGAATTATTTAAATTATTAAATTGAATATTTTTTGTAAATCAATATCATTATTGAATATTTTACAAAAATTTTTAATTTAATCTTCTGATTTGTAATTTGCGAGTTTTACTTAAATGAATGGTAGCCTATTTGATTTACTATGTTCTTACAAATTTCTATAAATTGATCATAACTTACAATTGCAATTTCGAAGACAAGCTTGATTGCGTTGTTCTCCTTTACATTATAAACAAATAAAAAATATTATTAGCATTATAGTCTCAATTGTATTAGTTTAAGAAATGTGTCTACGTACCTTCGATAAACACTGCACAGAAAGCAATGATAACAAAAAGAAATACTAAAAGTTTCATTATTAATAAATGAATAAAAAATTATTTGTAAAAATAATATTGTTGAATTACTTTCGATCCTTCTCCTCTTTTTATACTAAAATTTTTTTTAAAAACAAATGTATATATAATCGCTACAGTTATGTACAATAATAAATCTTACTTATCATCCTTAACTTTTTTTTATGTAAATTATATCAATCTAAAATCATGACTGTTTTATGTGATAAAAAATGAATTATGGTACCAATGTATAAGGAAATTTTCATATCAAAACATGTCTATATAACAACAAATCTTTAAATATTGTAGAAACACTTAGTCCAAATGAATAAATTAAATAAATAATAATTACACGTGCTTCGTCATACTTTACTAAATAAATTTTTCTGAAAACCAGAAACAAGTTTCTATAGTATTAAGGATAATTAATAAATTAAGTAATTGAGAATGCTTTCTACGATCTATCCATAATGTGCAACGCGACAATGAAATTCTAATCACTTTGTCCAAGAATGTAAAACATTAGATTTTGATTGAAAAGGGTCTTGGCGTTAATAAATCTCGAGTACGTGAGAAAAATTTTGGAAATCCAACTTTGTAAAAATCATTTACACATTTTTTAATTCATAAAAAATTAACTTTTTTAATCTTTACTTACAATAGTTTTTACAAAAAGTTGTATCAATTTCATAATCATTAACAATTATCTGATATGTGCTGATATTAATTATATTCTTTTCAGTAATAAGTATTTCAATTTTTAAAATTCATCATTTCTTCCTATTATTTAATTTTATAAAAAATCCTGTTGGAATATTTAAACGTGATTCATATTGTTATTATTCTTATGATGAATTTGTAGGTTTACATTTTTTTCCGACATATTTTTAAGCTAAAAAGTGTATAATTCTTTCTGAAATTTAAGTAATACGTTAGTTAATTTGTTAAACGAATGAACAAAAACAAAATATAAAGAAATAACAAATTAATTATATTCTTCAAAATAATAATAATAATTAAATTATTAAAATAATATTACTAAATTAATTTTGCATTAGTATCAAGAAAAAGAAAGATAATGAAATAAATCATTAATCACATGATTATAATTTTTCATATATTCATTATGTATATAATCTCGCTTTAAATATCAAATAAATATTTTGATGTTTAATTTCGATTACCGTATCCATTTTAGATATTTTTATTTCAAAAAAAATTTTTATATAATTTCTTTACACATTCAAAGTCTTAAACCACGAAAAAAAATGCAACAATATTTTGCTGCATCATTATTCATTTATCTATTTAATAATAAATTATTAAAACATTGTTTCGTTCATTTACTCAATCTCGCGGCAAGTGCTTAAACAATCCTATAACGCATCTCCGTCAACTGTAAAAGTTTATAATTAATATGCTGTACGTCGCATTGTATATATATGATTAAAGTAAGAAAAGTGTACCAAACGCTAATAAAATGCAACTTAGTAATAGAGATACGAAAAAATGTGCTTCCATCATAATGGAAAGAATAAGGCAAATTAGAATTTATCTTAATTTGAATGTGAAAAATGTTTGTGTGTCGATCACAATAATTTCTTCGGAGTAAGAAAAGCATTTAAAAAATGGTTTAATTATTAGTACTTCGTGACATTATTTCTTATTGCGCATTTGTAATTAAATTAAATTTTGAATTACCCTGGGAAGTTTAATACAAAATTGATATAGTATATATATATATATATATATATATAGAGAGAGAGAGAGAGAGAGAGAGACAGAGAAAAGAGTGTCTTTTTGGAACATTTCGCCATTTCCTGGAAATCCAGTGATTTATGTTTTATAATATTAATTATTTAAATTATAATTTAATTTTATAAAGTACTTTTGCAAATATAAATAAAATTTACTTGCGAGTAATTTCTTTATGTGACAACCATCTTTATATATTGTAAAATTATTATAAGAGATATTTTTAATATTATTCTTTACGGACTTTTACACTCTGCCAATTTATTTTTAATTCATGATATAATAACAATTAATTAGTTTATAATTATAAACATGTAATATAATGCAATGATGTAATATAATGACAACAACCTTTTCAAATTCATTATATTTATTTATTTATAAGAAGAAACAATTGGTTACATATTCATACGGATTTCATAAGATATTTATCATAATCATAGCAAACAAAGTATTAATTATAGTAATTGGGTTCTTATTATTTATTGTTATTACAATCTGCGTAACAACGGTTTCTGTATTGACCTTTGGGAATCTCTGAAAAATAAAACAAATAATTAGAAAACTCATCCTTACACCCGCTCCGTTGTATTTGTTACTTAAGCACATCTTACTTGAGCAATCGACGTTACATGGTCGATACGTGTAACGTGTATCTCCTATTATAAAAAAAAAACAAAAAAAAACAAGAGAAATTAGTCTCCGTTGTATTAGGAAGGAATTTTACGAATTCATACCTTTTATAAGTAGAACATGAAATACAATGAGAAGCATTGAAATGAGTATAAACTTTATCATGTTCGAATGAAAATTCAAAATATAATGAAAAATATAATTCAGATATCTGTATTCTGATGAATGTTTTAAATAAATTTATAATTTATTTATCGTGTAAAACGTATTTACATTTCTATAAAATATTATCTGCTTTTCTGTAAAATAACAAAATGTAATCATAAACTTTTTTAAAAAATATATTTTATTTTTATTTAGGAACGTGATTTAAAAATTTGAATACGATTTTTAAAAAAATTATAATAATTTAACTCGATATTGTTTTTATTAAAAAACTAATTATGAAATTATTTTATTTTCAAATGAAAAAGCGTAAAATGTTTTATCTTCCTCGTATGTATTATTTTTACTTTTTATTTAATATAAAATAAAGCCGAAGTATGAGGAACCTAAGGCAGACAAAATCTTTTATTAAAAGTAAAAACTTATATAAAAAAAGTCTTTGATATATAGTGTATTATTAAAAATAAAGGTAATTCTTATCGATGTTTGCATTATTCTTGATACGAGGATATTTTAACAGAATAATCTTTGAATGTCTAAAACCTAAAGGTTATACAGCTTCATGAATAAGTCAGACATTCAGCAGATAAAAATACATACGTATTTAGTATCAATACAATGTTTACGGTTCGTTTTGTTTATAGAAGCTACTTAACCGCGAGACTTATATTAACAATCTGCAGATTCAACTTTCGTAACAGCTGGAATAGTCCTGATACTGTAGATATCGTAAATGTTTATAAATATTTTTGATAAACAATTGGATAGATTACGTTCGTTGGTAGCAATAATATTTTTGGAATATGGTGACGACGGGTATATGAAACAGGTGGGCTGCAAATTGATACTAATCCAATGAAAGTATTTTATTAAGCAAATCAGACAAAATTTGTATTATTTTCTTTTTGCCGATAAGTAATTTGTGCTACTTATAACGTATCCATGTATTTTGAGTATCTAAAAGGAAATATATCGATTGTCGATGAATTGTTGATCGTACATGAAAAATCTTACAAACTTATAAATCACTTACCTTTTTCCATAAATATTTTTCCTACATCACAATTTGCATTTTGCAAGATCTACTGCAGTTTCTTTAGCTGTACAGGTAAAAAACATATTTCCAAGATATTAAATTCTTAAAATTTAGACGGAAGAATTTATCAATGATCAAGTTTATACGTAATATATCATCCTCATATGAGCTTATAGAGCTTTTGGCATAAAATCAGTCGCTTGTCAATTACCGAATGGAAAATGATTTTTTTGTTGTGTATTTACAAAGAGTTCCTTAATAAAGCATATTTTCAGACTTGGTATGATTTTCCTTCAATTGGCTTGAGATTTAGATTTTATATGATAATGGGATTAATGATTTTGTTCCATTAAACTCAAATGGTGTTTTTATTATTTTAGGTTCACTAACATTTTCTTAGCATAAAAATTTTTGTATTATAGTAAAAATTAAAATTAAAATTGCATTAATAATAATGATAATGATGCCGATGATGATGATGTCATTTATCGAATCATTCTTTCGACTCGAATAAATGTACAGATAGAGCAAATGAAACATTAATCTCAGCATTAAAATTATTCCGATCCATTAAAATATATAAAACTGAACATTATTTAAACAATAATTTTGATTATCGTACTTTCATCACAAACATCAAAACAGGTATCCAATACGCCTTTAGCTTCAAATGCAAAAATTTATAATAAATATATCTCATATTAATTATATATATAATTTATTATAGTAGGAAAATTATACAAATTGCTAATAAAATGAAACCCAGGAGTAGAGATACGAAAAAAATTTCCTTCCTTCATAATGAAAATTGAGAGTGAAAACCTGTGATTTTACAAATTATCAGAGAAATTATTATAGAATGTTTATCTAAAGAATATCCTTAATTATACATAAGCCAATAAAAGATTTTAAATCAGATCTGATTTATAAAAAAAAAGAAAAAGAAAAAAGAAAAAATGAGAAGGAAGTCGATAATATTATTTTGAGAATGGAACGATTAAAAAAAATTTTCAGTTGATCGATAAATGAAGAATTATTTAAGTTTTGTTAATGGTATATTTACGATGTATAAATTTTATTTATTGATTTGAAATATCTTAGGTAAAATAGCGAACTGCACGTTGGTTATTACGTTTTAATGCTTTGTTATGTTTTGTTAAATTATTATTATAGGCTTATAACGTTATTGAAATTTGTGAAAAAGAAATAAAATCTATTTATATTCAAAAATATGTTCTAGAAATTATTTAAATATTACAAATCAAAAATTTGAATTACAAAACTAATTTATCATTACAACCACAATATTATATATTATTTGTTCAAGTATGTACAGAGCACAGCTTATTCTATTCATACTTACCTTTTGTGTTATATTCATTTATGGTAAGTTTTTTTTTCTTTTTGTATATGTTGATTTTTAAAAATATAAAGTCAATATTTATTATGAATTATTACAGTTAGTGGTAAAACATTAAGCACGTGCATTGTAAATTGCAAGGACAGCGCTGTCAGTAAGACGTTTTTACAATAATTTAATATTTTTTACGATTTATTTAATTTTAACTTTTCTTTTATCAATAAGGAATAGATTTTGAAAGTAATTTTTATAGTTCTAGATACAGTTTATAGAGCACTGTTAGGTGTAAATAAAATTTACGAAACTTTATTACTTTATTATATTATAATAATATTATATTATAATACAATAATAGTAATTTAAAGAGTTTATTGTTTCTTATGATTGCGATTAGAACCATTTCCTTTTTAATATTATAAATACTATTACAGTTAATAATTTATCCAAACTTTATTAATGAACATTAAAATTATTCAATAACGATGTTTGTAATAATTTTCAGCCGATAGGGCTAGACCCACTGTTCAAGAATGTAAAGAAAGATGCCAGGAATTATACAACTAAATTTTATGTAAACAAGGAAATAAATTTTTATGGATTTAATAAACTATTTTAATTGACATATTCTTTTCTATATATAAAATATATTTTTTTATTATATCAGTAACTAAAATAAGGCGAGAGAAACTTTTATTATATAAAACAATGGTCAAGTTAATAAACGTTTCGACAATTATTGGCTAAGTCTCATAATGAGATTTATTATGTTTATTAGGCTTTAAAGTTATTTCTATTAAGGTTATAAATATTTTTACTCTGTTAATATTATTAAATGAACATTAACATTTAGGTAGTGAAAGATGCAGTTCTTAAAGCCAAATCATAAATAATATGTGAATAAATCTATTATAAAGTACAATTATAAACACTAGTGCCATTACTTTTAAATTCAATGTTTTTTAGTTAAATTTCTTTAACAAGTTCTTGACGTGTGTTGTGAGAATTATTTATTGTAAATTTACATAAGCTTTCTTTTATATTTAGAACAAAAGATTAACATTCAGTGGCCAATGATTGTCAAACGTATTTGTCAAAGCGAATGGAATAAAAGCGAATGAATGTCCTTTTGAAGTGGTATTGAATATGTTTTTTAAGATCTTCGGCTTTTAGAATTCCGTGATACATCGTATTACTTAGTGTTGATTAATATTTCGCAAATTACAATCGTGGAAGATGATGCTGAATTACATTTAAAATTTAAACATTTTTACCTAACATTGATATTGCAAATTGTAAACAGTTCCGCACTGGTGACTTCTTAAAGAAGCTGAATATCTTGATGTCATCTTACACGCATGAAGCATTTCATAAAAGTTTTAAGAGCTCGAGATATTAACTTTTTAAATTCTTTCTCATATATAAGATTATAGAATTAATTAGAAGAATGCTGCGAGACTTGGTTTGAGTCTTGGCTCCCTCTGGCCTCCTTTTCCTTTCTTCCCTTTTAGATAAGATTTACCGAAAACAGAGAGAAAGCGTCGCATTTTATTTAGAACCGCTCCTGCATGAAGTTAAGGGTACCGCTTGTTGAAGCAGGAGGCGAAGTTAAGGGTAACCTTGAAGCAGAAGGTGAGAGGGCGGGGTAGGAGGAGGAGTATGGGGGGGAGAGAAGTTGCAACGACTGGGTGACAAGGAGCGGAGATACGAATGGGCGCTCGCTCAGATTTCGATCAGAGACGAGAAGTGATCTACGAAAGGACAGTTTACGGTGTTACTCGCTACTGCGGGACAGCTGAATCAAAGAGCTCGAAACACAAAGGGAGAAAAAAATCAGCGTCCTCTGAGACTGAGAAAAAATGGACCCGGAGTCTCCGAACGACCTTGGAGAAGTACAACCGCTTTCTTTATCGCACGGCATTCCTATACTAATTAATGCTGATGTTAATAATATTGACAAGCTGAGCTTCGATTATTAACCTCAGACAACAAATTTACTTATTTCGCTGCGTTCCAAGGAATCCTTAAATAAGTTTCATTTTACGTGCTTAATATAAAACGTAAGAGTAATTATAAAGTAGTTAATTTCTTGCGTCCTTAGACTTAGTGATTGCATTCGATTTTTAACGCAAATGCATCGGCGGAGGAGGAGGTCAAAATAAAAAATAAAAAAACACTGCCCTTGATTGCACGGTTTTATTCTGCGCGTACCTTCGTCTCTCGAGAAGTCCGGTCGAGCAATACTTCGGAGTCTGTACAGTCGACTAGCAGAGAGGTGAGACGAGCTGCGAGGCTTCGGCGTCTAATATCCGTGTCGCCGGACTATCAAAGTTTCGGTGATTAAGAAAATGCAGGTCGCTGATTAAGACCGCGAATTCCTTTAATGCGTACGCTTAGGCCTACGACCGTGGGAACACACCGTACGTAACGTATTGATATGGTAACGTCATCGTCCTCGTACTTCCTACTCTGATTCTCGTTAATCGCTTTCTTCGAAATTTCTCGTACTTACCGCCTTGCCTCGATACATTTACTTAATTCTCATACATAAACTGATTTGGACATTTTACAAACATCATCAGGTTTTTACCCCCTTCGGAACGGATGGCGGCGAGCAATCATCATCATCTGCCCTCATCAGGTCATAAATCGATGCACCGTCCTTATTCTTTATTATTTTTTTTTTTTTTATATATATATATATATACATCGAAAAGAACGCCTTCGAATAGCCTGTTTTCCGGAAAGAAAAACGTCACGTATGCACCTCTTTATGTTTTGAGACCATTACTTATTAGTCTCAACAATGCGCAGCCATCGTAGGCTTTGGCTGAGCAGGCGTTGTCCCCGCTAACCTAACGCAATCATCGGTGGTTTTTGTACTTCGCCCATCTCCTTCTGAGCTTTCATGCCATCATTAGCATTTTTCCTCCTTTTTCCTTTTCTTGTCTTTCCCTTTTCCTTTCGAACTTTGTTGTCGATTACAGCAATTTACCTGGACCGGACGCTCAACAAACGTTATTATCATTATCGTTTGTTATTACATAATCATCCGTTACAGTATAATATTTGTTCTAAACATATGGAATAATAAAAATTATTATTAATTCATTAATAAATAAAATATTTAGTACTTTCTTTTAATGAATATAAATCCCTTGAACAAAATCTGATCGTAAGGTAGCTATCGAAAAATATCTTTAATTGAACATTGATCTCTGGATGGATCGATGGATTGCAAATCTTCGTAAATTGAAATACGTTCTGAAATTATACAAATATTCTTAAATTATTTTAATTATTTTTATATAGTATTTTATTTATTTCATGTATTTACTAATAGACCTTGTACACTTTAAAGATTTTCCGAACTTATCTAGATTGTATTTATATCATATATTCATTCTTAGGTATCAAATGTTACAATTATTCTCTTATTGTAATTTTTATATTTATATCTATTTCGTTAAAACCACTTTAAAAATATCGAGCCCATTACTCTACAATTAATTTATATTAAAATACTTACTCTAGCTATTGTTGTAATAACATAACAATAATTTTCTAACCTAAAATGATAATAATAGATAATATTGTCATGCGTTTATTAGGAATATTAATTTGACTTAATTTGCCTTTAGAATTATTTATTATTTTTAATTTATAATGATTTTATAAATTATTCTTACATAAAATTACATTATTCACAATATGTAACTATTAAAATTTTCTTATACTTAGCCGAATCTTTCGTATCTTTGTATCTTTAATTTACATTGAACTTTATCTTCATTATATCACCAAGTCCAATAGATATTTTTATGATAATAATTTGAAGACTGTAGAGTACTTATTAAATTAAAACCGTACATTATTATTATTAAATATTTACAATAAAAGAGTAATTAATAAGGCAAAAAATGACATTTAGGTAAAAATTCATTATAAAATATAGTTAGGAAAATAAATAAAGCATTTTATATGAATTTTTATTTCAATAAAATAGTACATATTAAATAAGGGTCAAATCCGTTACATAAATGCATTACGAAATCCAAAGCTCTATTTCTGCATGTAAATTAGATTTGTTTAAAATTCCAAAAGGTTAAAAATTGTTGTGGTCTTATATTAGCAAAAGAATCTGCAATGACTTCTCCTTTTCTTTGTTTTCAGTGCTAAAAAATATAAATTTTTCTCATAATAATCTGTATGTGTCAATATTTTTGATCTAATGAACAATTAAATAATGTAATACTAAAGTATTCAATTATTTACTATAGTAACAAAACTCCAGGAAATAAAATATACTTTGTATATTCAAATACAAATGACTTACTATTGCAATCCCTAATGCAATCTTGATTTACTCCTGTTCGTCCAAAAATAATAAAAGTATCATCATTACGGTCCAATTAATTACTTAATATTGCAAAATGTCGAAATGGATACGAACCCTCAACGAACATTGCACAGTAAGCAGCAACGACTACCAGAAGTATTAAACGTTTCATTGTCGGCAATCAATTGTTTAGAATATTAACGTGGAAAGTTAATAAATTCGCATCTTTCACGATGTCCATCGTCTTTTTATAGCAAAAGTCTGGATATAGGAAAAAGAAAGTAATCACGAATATCATTAACATCATACATTAATAACCACTAATATGATGGCAATTAATAAGATCGTAAAATCCGAATTGTCTGCAATATAAAAGAATAATTATTATAGTAATTTATTTATTTACAATATGTGGAAATGACTATAATAAATAGATAATAGTTATTTTATTAAATATATTTGAAAATAATATTAAGGAATATTATTTAATGCTATATCAAACTTTACTAATATCATAAAATCCTATGGATTGCAAGTAATTAATGTTAAAAATATTCTTATCAATTCCCTAATTAATATATATTAGTTCATGTTAAATTTAGTCAATTTTTGTATTTTCTTCATGTGCGCCTGTTGCAATTTATACGCAATTTACCGCATGTATGAGTTCTTAAATAATTATAGGATAAGAGGATGGAAAATAAAAGTCGTTGAATGTTATTCTAATGGCATTATTTTGATTTATTAAAGACTCTCCGATCGCCGCGAGACGTAAAAAAAAAGAGGAAAAAGCCTTTGAACGTAAGCACGCAAATTTACAATAACCTAAATCAATAATTCTGTTAATTGAAACGGTATCAGGATGCGCTCGTAGTGGACTTCTCGTATATAATTTTAAATGAACTTACTGTTAGCTCGATTTTCGTCTTGGCGCCGATGCGTCTCTAATTCCACACATTTAGGACGTCCTGGGTAATCGATCAGTGTGTGAGTGCGGACACTCAACCTGGCCGCGAGGAACTTATTATCTCTCTCTCTCTCTCTCTCTCTCTTTCTTTTTCTCTACCTGTGTCCTCTGGATCGGCCACCGGGAGTTTATAATTGTCTTCTCTCCCAGGGAAACCCAATTGCATCCCACTAGGGTTGATTCGAGATTCTCTCTGTCTCCGAATAACCCTACCAACAGAGCAACACGTGCCACGCTACCACGAGAACGATAACTCTTATCACTTCGTGAATCAGGATCTCGGCTCGTATCCCTTCGAAATTACTAAGCTCAATCTTAGTCTACGGCGAAGTGCGCGTATAACGAAAAATATAACCTTTACACGCTTGACCTGACCGACCTCGTGCCTGTAATCAGATTAATTTCATGCGCCACCCCGCTAATTATCTCGAAGGGATTATTCGCGACTTTTTCGTCCTTTGTTTTTCTATTATGTTATCAAACTCGCGCGCCAATTTTAATAAACATCGAGCGGTAATTTCCAAAATACTCCCGCCACTTATTTTCCCTTATTTTAACGGTCTCCAACGGCGCTCTAAATAGTAATTTAAAAAAATCTTAATAATTTAAGTAAAAATAGGTTTGTATTAGAATTATATTACTACCTAAGGTTTGCCAATAAAAATGTACTTGATAATATTCGTAATTAGTATAGAATTCTAGAACTTGAGAATGAATTTAATAACGGTGACTTTGGAACCGTTATTTCAATCATTTTCAATTATATGCAATTTTATCGACCAATATTCAACATATCACGGAGAAAAAAAATTAAGACAATCCATTTCTCTTTTAGATGTGTATTATTTCGCGATACAGGTTGATTGTACAAAACGAAGCCAAGACCTTTTGCATCCAATTTTCTTCTCGCCTCCTTCCCCCTTACCATTCTATACTTTGTTTTGAATTCATATTTTATTTTTTTTTTTAAACTTTATTTTTATTGGTTAAAATATCGAAGAAGAAGGGGTAATCTTTTTATCTCTTGTATATGTAGCGCCGGTACCTTCCCCGAATGAACCTGAGCCCGAGTCATGCCACGGACGAACGCTGGTTCTGAATAAAGGTATGTAGAGCTATATTCTATAGCTGAACAATAAATCTTAACAATAATTTCTCCGTTCGGAATATGATTTTACATGACAATAATATATTAGTTTACATATTAGTTAAAAACTTGTAATTAAAAGCTTTCTAATGAGCCATTCAATAATAATAATTGTTATAGCAAGATCGTGTTAACTTAAAATAAATAATATTAGTTAGAATTTTCTTTTTAAATTTTTTTAACTTGTACGATTTTACTGAATTAACTAATAAAATAGACAGTTATGTATTAAAAAAAAAAAAAAAAAAAAAAAAAATTCAAAGATTTTTCATAAAAATATTTATTTCTATTCAAATAATATTTTATTTATTTATACTTTCTGAAGATCTATTTGAAAATGTTAGAGTACATTACTTATTATAAAGTCAAGTTTCTATTTAAAAATATTTTTAATCCCTGAGGCTTATATGTTATACAACGTCAAATTCATACCGAATATTATATGATCACTATTTTTGTATTCTTAATAAGCGATCAGTCGACTCAGATAAAGGTGCTAGGAAAAAATGTAGAGCTGACTGCTCCACATTATTAATAATATAAAAGCTGAACTGTAACATCCCAATGAAAACAGATAAAAATAGAGAATGTAAAGTAAGATTTGGAAGAATTTACACCTCGAGCGCGGAAAAGTGATATTATGTTATTATTGTGCATCTCAATAACGATGCATAACGCGATGACATGATAGATAAGGATAAAACACGTTTCAGGTACGAATAATAAGAGACAGACGAGCGCAGTTTATTATTCCAATCTGTTTATAAATGTAAATTTGAAACGAAAACTATAAATAATTAATAAATATAACATATAATGTGTAAATAAAATTCACCAAAAATACGATTCTATAAAATGGATTATTTATTACTAAGGTTTTAAATATTAAAAATATTTCGAGCTATAAAATTAATGTAATAGATATATTATTGAATAAAATACATTCTAATATTACAAATACTATTAAAATTATAATAATGAAAGTATTCATTTCTGATAGTAAAAAGAATTTTTTAATTGCATATTTTTTCCGGCTATTTATTAGTATGTTTAAGTGGCACGGAATCATTAGTTAATCGTGTACGGTCATTATTCTGTAGAATATTATTCTCTTGTAATTTTCTTATAATAAGAAATTATGAATTACTTATTCGTTTTAGTTTTATTTCTTAACTGCATAATAGTCATCTGCGTTGCGACGACGACGGAAGCTAATGCGAATACAGCTTTAAGGAAATGCCTTCAGAGATGCAAGCGTATGATGATAATTAATTTCCGTTGAAAGCTCAATTAAAGAACTAATTTGAGTTTTTGGCATTTGTTTCAGGAATGATAAGCCCGCAGAGGAGAATTGCATGTAGACGACGGTGCAGAACATTTTACACTTAAGTAAAGAAAAAGAAAAAAAAGTCGGAATTTATTTTTGATTATTTTCTATAATAAATTGAAAATCATTGCATTGAAGAAGTTTTTTCTCACCGACCAGTTCATGATATTTACACAATTCACATTTATTCTATCTGTACTTATAAATAAAGTTATTCTTTCAAAGAAAATTCTAATAGCTTTATTTATTTACTTTCATATGAATACAAATGAATACAAATGAACATCTTTCTTCTCGTGTACAGCATTTTCCTTGTTAATATTATATAATAATCCCGTATTTATTATTATAAAGGTATTTGTGCGAGGAAATCTGATGGCCGAAAAACATTCCCATACTATTTTTAACATACTATTTTCCCATTCATTTTTTACGTACTATCTATCGATTATTTTTATGGTAATTTCGAAAAATGTGCATAATGAAATATCCGTTATATGATTTAATTAATTTTAATATAACGGTAAATAAAGCATTTAAAGTTATAAAATATTAATTAGTAAATTATAAAAACCTAATACGGTCTAAAGTGGTTTTTATTACATTTTCATATTTTTTTTCCTTTCTAACATGTAAAGTATTATATTCATTTATTGTAGTTTTAATTAAATAAAAATTAAAAAGTACTGATTTCGGTTCTGCATTCTAGACTTTTTTTTTTTTTTTTTTTTTAAAGAAGTATGAAATTATTCCAACTATATTAAACGTTCGTCATTAAGTTCAACCTAAACCTTTCTATAATTTATATAGAATTGATGTATCCAAGGTTTCAGTAAGCGATCCACTATGTCGAAAGTCAGATAAAAAAAAAAACTTTCATTATATCAATGATATAAAGTTGATGCGGTCAAGTTGATGTATTTATCTGTGATGGTATATATAAGCATTTATTAACAATATAGATGTTTCTGAGACACGCTGTCCGAGTTTTCTCGTCATCTAGCCAAAGTAAATATTAATAAAATAATAAAGACATAGCACTGTTACAAGTGAAATTGATATTTGTCGCTTATTACGTATTAATGACAATGAGAATGAGGAACAATGAGACCCGTCAATTACCCCGTTAATTCGGAATCTCTCTTATGTAATATGCCGTTTATCGCAGAGACACCAACAACCCGTATTTACCAAAAAAAAACCATAATTTTAAGGGCAATTCGGCAATCTCAGGGACGCTGATTCGCGTTCCCCTCCCCGCGTCCCGCTGTCATTGCGCTTGCTCCCATCACAGGGAATCCCCGATTTATTCCATCGTCTCTAATTGCTTTTCCCTTGTAATTGTCTATTCCCTTGTCAAGGTCATCTTTACTCAAAATAATAAATTGCAATATTAAAAAGGTCACTAGCTCAAGAAATCGCTCGCGAATGCCTTCAAAAAATATTTTCATACCTCATACGTATACTTTTATCTTGTTATTGAACAATAGTACCAATAGATTGTTAACGTGAAAAATATATATTTAATGACTATTGATAGAAAGGGAGAAAAGTTAATAATAATTTTTTACGTTTCTGTTTTTGTCCGAAAGCGAGTTGTATTCATGTATAAATTCTAGCTCGGAATCCGATGTAAATATTATACGAATTTGTCAGTTGTAGAGCAGCAGATCAGCCGAGAGAAACCTTTATTAAATAAAACAATGGTCAAGTTCATAATCGTTTCGGCGCTTCTCATCGCATTCCATGTTCTACTTGCCGAAGGTATCCTTTATTGCTCTCAACAGTTATTTATTATAAAACTGTAATTATTGTCATTTGGGAGGTTTGTCTTAGGATGTATTAGTAGAACGTGTTTTTTTTTGGTCACAAATGTTTTTACAACTGATTTTATAAAAATTACAAGACATATAAATTTACCTCACCAAGGAACGTATACGTAATTCAATGTCCATAATGCGAATTTTACAATTCCAATATTTCAATTCTCACAAAGTTCTTTTTTTCTTTCTTTTTTTATCGATTTTATCAAATTAATAATAATTGACGACAAAATAAAACAACTACACTCGTCTGCGGTTCGGCTCGAGAAGAATCTTCCACGTTTTGATGCATCCCTTCTCTATTTAATGATTTTTTCCCTCCTTGGAGTCTCATCGATGAATTTTCATTAGTAAAAGGTGATTACTAGAAAGGGTTTTCTTCCCCATCTGGCGAGCACACTCTTTATTGGCCGTGCAAATCGATTCTGACAAATAATGTTTTGTTTTTCTTTTTCTTTTTTTTCAGCTCGGGCTCACCCAACTTGGGCACCTCAGGTTGTTCATTCTAATCAGATATTCTGTTTTTTTATACGTTATAGATACCTTGACTTACCGAGTTAATTATTTTTCAGCGTGAACGACTATAGAGGCCTTTCAAATGGAAATCGTATGCCTAATGATGACGGGGAATGGATAAATTTGTCAAAGCTCCTCCCGAGAGAGTGAATGTACGTATCGGAAATAAAAAAAAACAGGGAATGGAATATGAGGGATGCATGTAGTCGACATTTATTTTAATGTTCACTTAATCAGGCAATATAAATTAATTAATTCTATTAACACTTACGACTTGCATTTATTTATTTATTTATATCTATTTTGCGTTTATGTTCATAAACATTCATCCCAAGTAATAGTGACGTCGTATACGATCTGGAATGTTTGCGTCGGCTTCGAAAGGTGGGAAATTTAATTTGAAATGTAACGATAAGGTAGTCTTTACTCTTGGATATCAACAACAAAGGTTATTAGAATGCATTTAAAACTACCTTCGCCATCCCCGATTATTGTAAATTGATTATTGTAAAAATAGTAAAAATGAACTATTTTTTATGAAAATATAGTCAGTAGAAAAATATTGTTAAGCTTGTGTACGTTCCGCGTAATATGTAAGCATAAATATAAAATAAAATTGATTAAAAAACCGTGAATAAGACGTTAAGAACTAGTTATCAGTGAAGAATATAATTTCGTGATGATTAAAACACGTGCTTGTATACTCCTAAACATAAAAGTAATGCATATTAATATATTATGCATAATTAATTTATATAAAGTTGTATTTGGGTTTTTCAATTTTTCGAAAAATGAATGTATTAAAAATGATATAAAATGTAATTCCTTTATCGTTTTTGAATAACGAAAGCATAATATCATGTTTTTATAATGATTAAGATGTTTATTCTTGATAACAAAAAGAATTTAGTTCAAGTGAAAAATTATAGATAATTTTTAAACTATAAAAATATTAAAAAATTTAATAGGAAATCAGTTGGAGATAATTCGTCACCATAGAAGATTATCGATTTGAATTTATCTTATTAAACGAAGATGAATCCCGTAGTTATATTATTCTTACTATTTAATTTTTGTGCAATAGTTTTATGCACGACTACCATTTCACCCCTACAACGCTGTCTCGATGCATGCGATGGTAAGAATTATTCATCAGGTTATTGAACTCCATTGAAATTAACATGCTTCTCTCGATATTTACAGAGTTGCCATCAGAAGAAGAAAGGATGTTATGTAAATATAGGTGCAGGGGCATATATGGGGGAGGAAAGGCGAAATAAAACGCTAATTACTGCATTTATATAAAAAATATAGTTATAATCGATTGTTCATACACTTAATCAATTTTATATCAATTATTTTATAAAATTACAGAGGTTAATTAAGGATACGAAAAAATTATTTCTGCGAAATATTTTGTACCATAATTCTAGAAATGTGTATTATTATTTTGAAATCCTCATAAAGATTCAAACAATTTTACTTCTTCAAAACTCGAGTGCAAATAATTCATCGAACTTTATATAAAATTAAGTATTCGAAGTTCATGTAATTATTTCAATTCAAAAAACTAAAATTTTTACAATTCACTAATTACTGCAACAAATTACTAATAAAAACAATTGTTTATTGCATAAATACAAAATTATGTATCTACATAAATTTTATGTGTTTTCATTTATTTTGACATTTATCTCTCTATAGTTTATTTTGATATTTATTTGTTTTCAATAATCTAGATGTAATAATTTCATTAACAATATAAATCATTGTGATTCCTCCGCGGTTTGAATTACAAAAATTATTTCCAATATCATTTCGAGCATTCGATTTCAGATGTTTTCTTAATTTTAAATCCGCAACGTTTAGTATCGAGTAAATTAATTATAACCAAGTTTGTCGTGCATTAAATATTGGATTTAAAAAGCAAGTTGGTGTTAAACGTATAATAATTTTAATACTGTCGTAAACGTAATCGTTGTACTGTAAAAGCTAAAATGTGTATATAAAAATAGGTAATGATTTAATTGTCGGAAAAATATTTACTTCTTCGAGGGAAAGTACTTTCGGTTTTAGAATTTATATCGGCGGTGGCGATTAACGTGGATTTCAGCACTTAAAAAACATTAAATAAGCATACAAAATGTCTTCGTAAATTCAATTACTTGCGTTTAAGTCGAGAAATAGGAATAACGATAATGATGACGAATTTTTTAATACTTTCTCTACTTATGATTACGGTCTTCCTACTTGTTATCGAGGGTATTGCCTGGAATTTTTAATAATAAAATCTCATTCGAATATTTAAATTAAAGTATAAAATTTCTTTGCAGGACGTGCAAATGATCCACGGACAGCTTGTCTAGCAAAATGTCCAAGTACGTATATTCCATAATGCTCTTCTTATAAGCTTAGAATCAACGAGATTAGAGCTTAGAATCGCCATTTTTAGGCAATTTTACCAAATGTTCGTGACGCAATATTCGAATTAAATTGATTATGTATTTTCTTTATATCTTATTTGAATTTATTTAATTTTATTGTAATTCTTAGATCTATCCAGTCGTAATAAATTATTAGGAGGGGAAACTTAATTATTTATTATAATAATAAATTTGTCTAAATTTTGTTTTTATTTTATAAGGAGAGCTTTTTACAATTTTGTTGTTGTTATTGACACTATTGAAATGTTATTAAGTTAAATTAATTATTGCATAATTTTGATTGCCACACATATCTGTTAAAAAGTAAACTAATTTATATTAATTTTTATTTCACTAGAATTCCGGACTAAACTTGCTATTATTCGATGCAGAGCTCGTTGCTCTATAAAATTGGTAGCTTAGTAATGATTTTTGACCCATTGAGTTGTGTTAATCGATATACGCAAAATAATCTGAATAATTTGATAAATCTTGCGATGGGTTTGTAAGTCAATAGTTAATTAAAATATATTTCAAGGAATGAATAAAAAACTTTAAAGTATACTTTACTTAATTATTACGCATTAGTTTAACTGCTTAATTATAATTAAAACGTTTTTACGTATTATTACTTTATGTAATAATTTTTATTTAATGAATAGTGAAATAATTTTAAAAATTTTGCGTAATATATACTATTTTGAATTTATTATTCTAGGAATTAATATAATGTACTAATTTTTTTGAAATTTTTTTTAGTAAATACTTTTAAATTTCTAAAATCATTCCTTATAATAAGTTACATTATTGTATATTTATTGTATACATATATTATACCTGCATGAAGTTTTAACAGGACCACATGCCTTGTACTCGTCGACTTAACGAGTTGTCCATTCGTTTTATATATATAATGATATATATAATATTTTTAAGGATATAACACCAGGCCAGACGAATAGACTTTTTTTTAAGTTTTAAATACGTGAGTTTATATAGATTCGTTGCGTTATAAAGCTATCAATGGATAATTGTAACTGATGGTTGAGACCGAGTAGTAATGAGTCGTTACAACTACACGGGAGTTAAGTGGCAATCACTGCAATCACTCCGTCGTCCTATTTGTAACGGCTTTTTTCTCTTTTTTTTTCTTTTGTCCTCAGGTAGGGATGATTTTTATTTTATTAACATACACGTCATTCCGATCGGTGCACGTATTAATAATTCCGCGGGAAACGGATTACGTGCTCCTGCCGCCGCCGCCGATCTTACGATCTTTCCTCGGCATCGAGGCGCGCTTAGCTTAGCTCCTCTAAAAAAAATCTAAAAAAAATTCTAAAAAAAAAACGAAAAGCCGTTATTTGCAAAAATATCAAAGTAATTTATATAATATCGATGGCTTAGCCGATGCCAGGACAATTCGCTCTTCACACAAAATAAAAAAAAAACCGTTATGACAAATTTATCACGAAAATCATAGTACGTTGACTGGCTACAGTTGAAGCTAGGTCTTAACATATATTAAACATACAGTGTTCGGGAACTGAAGGGGCGGGTTTAAGGCTCTATTACATAGAGCATTAGTAATAAGGCAACATAAGTTTAAAGTTCAATTACATAGGGAAAGAGTAGAAATGTAACGAAAACAAAGATGTTACTTTTATAAATAAGGAGGCTAGAAGTGACGACAAGGGCGAGAGAGTTAGTCGGGTAGATATCCTCGAGATCGCCGGAGCCATCGTTGACCAGTTTAAATAGGTAAAAAAGGTATAAAAATATTTCGTGGCAATTGGAGTGGCATTTGGAGCTTCTAGCTCACCCAGAAAGATTATTGGTGTAGCACTTGAGGCTCAAGATACACGGTTCGTTGAAAAGCCCTGCTATCAGCCTATATAGGTACGTCCATTTTGGATACCTATGGCTCCTCTACCTAGCCCAGTAAGGAGCAAGGTCACAGACTACTCAGGAAGATTTTCGCCATAGGTAAAGAGTCAGGTCACGATTAATTGCGCTGCTAACAAAACTATTCTAAGGTAAGTGAGCTCTGTAATTGCACCGAAGGATCCTATCCGCGATCGACTGCCTTCATTGTATAAATTAGATTAAGTAAGATAATTCTATTTTAAAAGGCTATTTCTTCCTATTTTTAAGGAGATTAGATTTTTCAGAATAATATTCAAAACAAAAAACTTTTAATATGCAAATTTTGACTATTTATTTATTGATTAAGGTACATCATTTAAAGTTATATAATGCCAATATGTGGTCCAATACTAAATTCTTGAAAACGTACCATTAAAGAAATTACTAACAAAAGAATCTACAGTGACTTCTCCTCTTGCTCGTTTGAAGTGCTACAAAATAGTAATTTATTTTTCATAAAATACAGGATGTAACATATACAATGATTTATATATTTACAATGTAAATCAAAATATTTTTAATTAGTACAACTTTGTCTAATATAGAGACAAAAGAGTATATTATGAATGTATAATTCATTACATTCGCATTGAATTACATTTGTATTTGAAATTTTTTTTTATTATTTTAAGATAAAATATTTTAATTTTCAAAAAGATAATATAATCTTAATATAATATTGAAAATGACTTACTATTGCAATCCCTAATGCAATCTTGATTTACTCCTGTTCGTCCAAAAATAATAAAAGTATCATCATTACGGTCCAATTAATTACTTAATATTGCAAAATGTTGAAATGGATACGAACCCTCAACGAACATTGCACAGTAAGCAGCAACGACTACCAGAAGTATTAAACGTTTCATTGTCGGCAATCAATTGTTTAGAATATTAACGTGGAAAGTTAATAAATTCGCATCTTTCACGATGTCCATCGTCTTTTTATAGCAAAAGTCTGGATATAGGAAAAAGAAAGTAATCACGAATATCATTAACATCATACATTAATAACCTATAATATGACTATTAATAAGATCGTAAATTCCTTAATTATTTTATTATTTTAAGTGCATGTCCGTCATACTTAAACACTATTATATATTATATAAAAGTTAACGCAAATCTTTTTCATATTCATATGGTTAAATTAATTAATATTTTATCACTCCTTGATGTGGAATAAATCTAAATAATTACTTTGACATTAATACACAATATTCACGTTTAAACACTTGAAATTTTATATTTGATATTTGCAGCAAATTTCATTTATATTTGTATATAACGTAAGCAGTATGTGTGAAAGTATTCATGTTAAAATTCATAAGATTTATTAAGTAATAAAATATCTAATGTTTCAGACAAAGTAAATTAATTTATATATAAAGTAATTATAGTAATACGAAAATTCTTTTGTAATTAAATTCTTTTACTTCGAAACAAAAGCTCATCTTAGTGATTAAATTTAAATATTACTACGAAATTTTATATTTTCTAAGATAAATTTTTAAAAGAAATTTTTATAAATATCAAGAACAATGTCTTTAGAAACTACATTAGAAATTAATTTTAATATAAAATTGTGTCTTGACGTTTTCATCTAATTTTTTTTAATAAAAAAAGCTTTCGTAAATATATTTATTATGAAATCGGGTTTTAAAAAAATGAAATAAATATTTTATATGTAAATTTCCATTTTTATTTTTTAATAAAGATACATATTGTTAGAGTAAAATCTCAATTATCATTGTATGATGCCGATGTGAGATCCAGTTTTTAATTTCTGAAAAGAAATATCTAATTATTTTTTTCTCATAATTTACAGCTGTTACGTAGTATATAATTATTATAACATTCAATACCTTTAAGAAATTATCAACTAACACCGACGTCTGCACCTCCTCCTCCTCTTTTTCGTAGTGAGTCCTAATAATTAAAAATATTTCATGTAATAATCATATTGTCCCATATGTCAAAAAGTTCCGTGATCCAAGGAACACAGATTATTTATATACGTTTTTTGCTCAAACCAATTTCATAGTAATAAATTAGTAAATTAAATATTTAAAATTAAGTCTTTCAGTTGTACCTTTGAATAGTCTACTTAAAGGAATAGAATCTATTTGATTTTAATATCTATTTGTTATGTGAATTCGTTAGGTAAAACACTTAAAAATTTATTAAATTAAATATAACTTACTATTACAATCCCTTACGCATTCCTGATCCTTTCCTTTAATAAATTTTCTATTAATGTTCTTATAGTTCTATTTATTTACTATAATAAAATAAGAACATTTATACGAACCTTCAATGAACACAGCACAATAGGCAATGACAGCTAAAAGGACTACTAAAAGTTTCATAGTTATTACTTAAGAACAATATATATGTAGAGCATTAATGTCTTTGTATTACTTTCGATCTTACTCCACTTTTTATACTAAAAATTTAATAAAAAATATTTAAACGTGAATAAAAAATATCGTTTTACATATACCGATAAACCCTCATTTATTATCACGAATTTAAAAAGAATTTTATATTAAACTGATAATATAATTGTTTTCAAATCATAAAAATAAATTAATGATTTTGTTATTTTACGTTCATCCCTATTTGACGGAATACTATTATTCTTATTTTAATCAATCTAACATTACTAAAAAAGCAATTTATCAATAATAATCAGTATTATTTACTAATTAAGAAGTGGAAGATACTGAGTTTCAATTGAATTTTCTTAGCTTGCATGAAAATATTGACTAAATCGGTGAGGCGAAGCGTCTTGTATGTAACAAAAATAGCTCATTAATAACCAAAGAAATTAGTGTAAGTTAAATTGAACAAGAATAATTGTATTTAAACAAAAATTAAATTATAATTTATAATATAATTTTGTTAGAATTACATGAGCACGTGTATGTACGATCCTCTTCTGTGATCTACGATTTATGCCATAATTTTAGCTGGAGAGTATCGAATTACTACAGTAATCGATCACGTGTCATACGTGCTGTAAAGCACTTTCTTCTACAAATCGCTATTTTCTTTTGTACAGTACCTGCAATACTACCTACAATTTAAACATATAAGTCATACATAATAAATGAAAAAGCATGCTTTTTCATTATTTATATACTTGTTTATATAAATGTAGTACATTCACGTTAAGTGCATAGAATTTGATTAAATCTGTTACGTGTCATTCAAAATGAATTTTTATTTTGATAATTAATAAATAAAGGAGCATAGGCAAAGACTAGAATACGGAAACTGTCTTTCTTTTTTTTTTTTTAATAATAAATAATACATGCATGCCTAGTATAGTTGTAGCTGGTAATTTTTTATCGAAAGCATAATTCAGAAATCATTATCCGCATCGTTAAGTATAATCGCTTGGACTTACGTCGACAGTTTTCTACACAATTTTTATACCCGTCAGGATTCGCTGCCGAGAAAGAAGCTTCGATAAGTATTGAGAAACACGCGATCAATAAAAAACATATCGAAAGCTTTATCTTTTTTGTACAAATATTGTTGCCGGATCCTCAAACATACGCGTTCCACTCAACAATTTATTTTATTGATTTTCTTGACGTTTTTTAATATTCTTTACAGTTTTTCTCGTGATTAATAAAACAATATTTTTAATAATATTATATTATAAAATTTATTTTAATTAAATGAATTTTATAATAATAAAAAAATTCTATGTTGGGGGTATAAAATAACAAAAAAACAATTATATAAAGTAATTCTCACAGATCGTTTTTTTTTTTTTTGTTATTCAAAGTTAGTCAATCGAATTGATTTCATATGATAATAAAATAACATTATATACATTTGTTTTACAAAAATTAATACATTTTTTAAGGCGACAGCAACTTATTTTTATATTCTTGAGTCACATTGGTTTTCAGTTGAAGTTTTTTTTTAATTTTCAGAAATAATGGCATATATCGATGCTTATTATTAAGCTTACTACCGGATTACATATTTTCATTCTAACAATAATACATTATTTCATAAATTCACAAATATACGTACATTTTTTATTAATGTGAAAATAAATAAGAAATTGCATGTAGTATTAAAATATCATATATTTCTAAGCATTGAACCAACTACGAAGTAATGAAGAATTTTTTTTATAAAATGTAGAGTCGTAATACTGAAACATAATTTTATTAATAAAAATTATCATATTGTTATTATTATAATTTAATAATTGTAATACCTATAAGGAAAAACATTTCTGTCTACATTCTACTCTTTGTCTCTCTTCACGCAGAGCTAAAGTTAAAACAAGAATAAAGCAACGTTAATAAAGCAATTATTAAATGATGTGGTTATTGATATGTCAGATTTTAAAAATAAACTTCAATTATTGTAAATTTTAATAATTAAATATTAATATTTAATAGCGGGAAAAGGCCATTTATTACAATACGATAATTTATTTGCCTGGCAAATAGCAAACAATGAAAGTTTTTCAAATTAATTATCGCACTTAATTTAATCCCATGATTTTAAATTCAAGTTTATCTTTCAAAACAAAAATGACAATTTATTTTAATAAGAAATAATATCTAATAAGAAATCGTAGCGTAATAAGAAATCCTTATCTTACCGCTACATTTTTTAATGCACTCTTCTTTAGTTTCTGCAATAGTATAAACTACAAAAAATACTAAAATTAATAAAGTAAGTAATTTCAATTCCATGATGAACTTGATCAATGCCTTTTTGAAACAGTCGAATAGAATTTTCGTATTAAATAAATTATTTTATTTTTTATCTTATCTCCTTTTATTCTCGTAGGCGCATGTAAATCACGTAGCGTAGAAATTTATGAGTAAATGTAAACAGTGTAAAGCGATAACAGTTTTAAGATCTTTTATTCTTTTATCTTATACAAATATATATATATATATATATATGTTTTTAAATCTTTTCATAAATAAATTTAAAAGTTGTGAAAAAATTTTACCAAGTACTTTGTTCTCGATCATACCCAATGTTCTTTTTTTTTTTAATATCAAAGTCATCATAATAATTCTACGTCACTTTATTTTCCGGACTTAAAACAATGATTTGAATCTTATAAAAATAGAGCGAATTCTTCTTATCCAAATTTTTTATTTGATAATCGGTGTATGTATTTGCTCTCCATAGAAAAAGACGTCGGTAAATGGAATGAGGAATTATTGACCGAATACTCGGAAAGCAGTAAATGACGAGTTCCGATTCCGTAGCTCAAAATTTGAAACATAAGACTGGAAAGAATTCATCGCAGGAACGAAATCATGCTTTAAATGCTTTAAAGTATGCAGCGATTAATATGATCATCGATATTTTCTTTTATAATATACGATAGTATTTTTATTGTTTAAAAGTGTTAAAAATTTTTTGGTTGTAATTAAATTTTAGTGAATATAATAATTAATACATAAAAGAGCGAAATTAGTCAAAGAGTTGTCGTTTGACGGAAAAGCAAAGTCAAATGAATAAAAATAAAAAAAGTACTGTAATTAAATGTATTATTATGTTTCGTAAGAATTAGCACTCAAGTATAACCGTTAATTATTTTTTTAGCTATTAAAATATATTTATAATAACCACATTTGTATATATTCATATTAAAATAAAATTAATAAATACATTTGTATTGATTAAGGTCTGAATTTTATTTTATTGCTTTTGCTAATAATATTTTAATCATATTTATTAATTATGAATAATAATAATCGTAAATATAAATCATATTTTTTTAATAATAAATGTGCATTTATTATCACACCTATATATCTATTTTTTGTATCCGAGACCAAATTTTTATAACACTTCTTATAAACCTATATAGTAAAACACCCTCTTCTGCAATTTTCAATGTCAGATTTCTTTACATATTCTAGAAAAAAAACAAACATATTAGATCAATATTCATTAATTACATGTAAAAATTAAAAAATACGCATCATAGATTTTTCTTTATTTTTCAGTACTCCGAAAATTAATTTATATTCCTTTTCTTAACTGAACAGAATAATTTTTTTAATTAATTAAATAAATAATATTTTATGAATTCTAAAACTTTTCTCTCATATGTAATCTGAAAAAATTTTTAACTTACCTCGCGCACATCGATCCAGACATTCTCTGTAAGGACTGTAGGAACCTTCTGTCGTTAAACTCTCAATGAATACTACAAAGTACGTCATAAATAATATAGAATATATTGCAAGTTTCATCATCTTTATACCAAGAGTATTATTCTCAAATATTTAAATATATATTTTATATTCAGTGACTTATTTAGTCACTTATTGTCATTCTTTTATTTTGTAATTTACAATAATAATCAATAGCAATGATTATTTTATGGTATTTTTATAGAGAATATGTTTTTATTTAATTTTTTATTTGTAATAACAAGCTAATTAAATATTAATGTTGGTAATAATGTATTTTAATCTCAACTAACATGTATATATATACATGTTGTAAAAACTAAATGACGATAATTGGACTAGAAATGTCCAGATATATATTATGTAACTTACATATGCACATATGAAAATGATTTGATAGTTAGGAAATTGGATCCTCGATTTGTTTAATATTTTTTAATATTTCAGATTTAATTCGAAATTTAATAGGAAATCAATGAAAATCATATGAAATTATCTGTCACATGCTGAATTTGATGTAATAAAAATAAATTTTGTGTGAGTATTCATCAAAATAATCAAAATAAAAAAAAAGGAGAAAATGCTCAAGGTCTTCGTACTGATTCCATTCCCTTTCTATTCCATTTCTATTCATTTCCATTTCCATTCGTTTCATTACATTCCCATTCGATTCTTAGATATTCGATAGCAGTACTCATATATTTTTAATATTATCTAATTTATAAATACTACATGATACAATGAATCAATTAATGTTCTTGAATAATTTTTCACAAATTCTTAACAGTAAAAAATTATTTTATTTTCTAATATAAGAACTAACAGTGATTATTATTGCATTAATATCATACAAATACAATAGAAAGATTCTATAATATTTATAATGTTATTAAAATAAAATTAGTCAACGGGTATATTGCAATGTACAATATACCGTATAGGTAATAAAAAACAAAAGAGTGCCAACGAAATAGTTTCGAATTACCTAACTCCTACGATTTACTCTTCACTATTACTAAAACCTTTACCCGAATTACTACATCGATTAAATTTTAGAATTAATGATCCATCGAATGTTTCTGAATCAGATGTTTATCAATAAATTTATGCCTTTGGAAGCTCAAGTGATTGTCACGTAATAAACAATAAATAAAATCACGTGATCAACCAGTCAGCGAAAATAAATGAAAGGACCCGCTGCTCAGAAATAACGATTTCAATTTCCAGTGAAGGTAGTCGAACGGAATAAGATTGGTTTGTGTTTATGTGTGTAGGCGCGCGCGCGTGCGCGCATATGTTTATGTGTGAATGCTGCTGGGTGAGAGGGTGAGTTGGCGATGCCAAGGTTGTCCTTGCAAAAGAAGCAGAGCGTCGATGGCCCTTCACTGAACTTCCTCGAAATCACAAAATCTCCTTCCCAAAGGCCAAACTCCTTACCCTGAAACGCCAGAGACTGTAAGCTCATGAATAACAATCGATAGACCATATTTATTGAGCGAATCCTTATCGACTTGCGTACTTTCGATACAATTTTTATATCAACTTCACAGGGTAATTCAAAATTTAATTTAATTACAAATGCGCAATAAGAAATAATGTCACGAAGTACTAATAATTAAACCATTTTTTAAATGCTTTTCTTATTCCGAAGAAATCATTGTGATCGACACACAAACATTTTTCACATTCAAATTAAGATAAATTCTAATTTGCCTTATTCTTTCCATTATGATGGAAGCACATTTTTTCGTATCTCTATTACTAAGTTGCATTTTATTAGCGTTTGGTACAATTTTCTTACTTTAATCACATACATATAAAATATATTATTGTATATACGATGTTATCAATTTTATTAAATTACGTATTTAATATAAATTTTTGCAGTGGAGACTAAAACCGGATTAGAAATTTGCTTTGGTACCTGTTCTAAAAGTATGATGTAAAGAATTATTTTTTAAAAAAGGATCAGTTCTAGAACATTGAAATGATTTTAAACTGTTTTTTTTTTATACTTTTTTTTACTGTTGTAGTTGAAAACAATACAAGTGGTATCGAAGAATGTAAATCGAAGTGTAGGAAAAATGTTTTTTTTCTTTTTAAACTTTTTAAATTTAAATTTTTTTAAATTCTTTTTAAATTCTTTTCAAATTCTCAATCGCCACGTAACTAAAATCACATTTGTTGTTAAACAAATCTTTTCTTGTAAAATAGTCGTAATATTTTTTATTGTTTCGACCAGCAAAGTATTTTTTTGCATTCTCTATTTTTATATGTTTTCATTGGGATGATAGAGTTCGGCTTTTATAATACTAATAATGTAGAGCAGTCAGCTCTACATTTTTTTCTAGCACCTTTATCTGCCAAACCTAATAACATAATAAAAAAAATATATAAAGCAAACGACGGAAAAATAACTAATAAATTCTAAAAAAATATTGTAAAATTCTCTACTTAATAGAATAGTTGGCATATTATATATTAATATAAAATTACACTATTATTATAAGAATACTATTAATATATTATTAGAATGATACGACTGTATTACATAAAAACTCATAACGACATAATTTACAATGAAAATACATAATCAATTTAATTCGAATATTGCGTCACGAACATTTGGTAAAATTGCCTAAAAATGGCGATTCTAAGCTCTAATCTCGTTGATTCTAAGCTTATAAGAAGAGCATTATGGAATATACGTACTTGGACATTTTGCTAGACAAGCTGTCCGTGGATCATTTGCACGTCCTGCAAAGAAATTTTATACTTTAATTTAAATATTCGAATGAGATTTTATTATTAAAAATTCCAGGCAATACCCTCGATAACAAGTAGGAAGACCGTAATCATAAGTAGAGAAAGTATTAAAAAATTCGTCATCATTATCGTTATTCCTATTTCTCGACTTAAACGCAAGTAATTGAATTTACGAAGACATTTTGTATGCTTATTTAATGTTTTTTAAGTGCTGAAATCCACGTTAATCGCCACCGCCGATATAAATTCTAAAACCGAAAGTACTTTCCCTCGAAGAAGTAAATATTTTTCCGACAATTAAATCATTACCTATTTTTATATACACATTTTAGCTTTTACAGTACAACGATTACGTTTACGACAGTATTAAAATTATTATACGTTTAACACCAACTTGCTTTTTAAATCCAATATTTAATGCACGACAAACTTGGTTATAATTAATTTACTCGATACTAAACGTTGCGGATTTAAAATTAAGAAAACATCTGAAATCGAATGCTCGAAATGATATTGGAAATAATTTTTGTAATTCAAACCGCGGAGGAATCACAATGATTTATATTGTTAATGAAATTATTACATCTAGATTATTGAAAACAAATAAATATCAAAATAAACTATAGAGAGATAAATGTCAAAATAAATGAAAACACATAAAATTTATGTAGATACATAATTTTGTATTTATGCAATAAACAATTGTTTTTATTAGTAATTTGTTGCAGTAATTAGTGAATTGTAAAAATTTTAGTTTTTTGAATTGAAATAATTACATGAACTTCGAATACTTAATTTTATATAAAGTTCGATGAATTATTTGCACTCGAGTTTTGAAGAAGTAAAATTGTTTGAATCTTTATGAGGATTTCAAAATAATAATACACATTTCTAGAATTATGGTACAAAATATTTCGCAGAAATAATTTTTTCGTATCCTTAATTAACCTCTGTAATTTTATAAAATAATTGATATAAAATTGATTAAGTGTATGAACAATCGATTATAACTATATTTTTTATATAAATGCAGTAATTAGCGTTTTATTTCGCCTTTCCTCCCCCATATATGCCCCTGCACCTATATTTACATAACATCCTTTCTTCTTCTGATGGCAACTCTGTAAATATCGAGAGAAGCATGTTAATTTCAATGGAGTTCAATAACCTGATGAATAATTCTTACCATCGCATGCATCGAGACAGCGTTGTAGGGGTGAAATGGTAGTCGTGCATAAAACTATTGCACAAAAATTAAATAGTAAGAATAATATAACTACGGGATTCATCTTCGTTTAATAAGATAAATTCAAATCGATAATCTTCTATGGTGACGAATTATCTCCAACTGATTTCCTATTAAATTTTTTAATATTTTTATAGTTTAAAAATTATCTATAATTTTTCACTTGAACTAAATTCTTTTTGTTATCAAGAATAAACATCTTAATCATTATAAAAACATGATATTATGCTTTCGTTATTCAAAAACGATAAAGGAATTACATTTTATATCATTTTTAATACATTCATTTTTCGAAAAATTGAAAAACCCAAATACAACTTTATATAAATTAATTATGCATAATATATTAATATGCATTACTTTTATGTTTAGGAGTATACAAGCACGTGTTTTAATCATCACGAAATTATATTCTTCACTGATAACTAGTTCTTAACGTCTTATTCACGGTTTTTTAATCAATTTTATTTTATATTTATGCTTACATATTACGCGGAACGTACACAAGCTTAACAATATTTTTCTACTGACTATATTTTCATAAAAAATAGTTCATTTTTACTATTTTTACAATAATCAATTGTTTTGGACATTTGCAATAATATATGAATTATAAAATTTTTTATTCATTGGAAGATAAAATATATCTATTTGGAATCAGAAGTTTTTTTTTTTTTTGGCGGCTTGAAACGATTCCTTTTAACATTGAACATTCGAGAATGACGACTAATGTCGAAGCATCGAATATGGAGATTATTGATCAGTTTTCAAAATACAAATATATATTTATATATGTATATACCTTTTCGAAAGTTCATATTTATTTAATAGTAAAGATAATTTAATTTTTTTAAGATTATTTAAATGTTGAAATAATTTAATTTTTATACAACAACTGTTTTTTAGCCAGAATAACTAATGATTTAAGTTAATTAGCCCGTACGTCGTCGAAATCCTCTTTACATTTATCCCTACACAACATTCTATTTGGCTGACTTATTATTTCTGTAAAGATTAATATAAATATATTAATTTTATTAAATAAATACGAAAAAGAAGTAAATAATTATCTTACGATTGCATCGTTTAAGACATCGTTTTAATAGCGTCTTACGAGTATTATCATCATTTATTTGTATTGCGTAGATAACTATTGTACAAAAATTACATAATAACAAGAACGTAATTAAGTAATTCATTATTATTTAGTGTTTAAAATTGACAAGTCGATTGTATTTCACATTAAATGAAGTATGTCTTACTAGTTCTCCTTTTATACTTTAATAATATCTTAATAGCGAAAGAAATACACATAATTTTATTGGTTTCCAATTTTATTTTTTTTTTTTTATTTTTTTTATGACCTAGATATAATAGATATCATAATTATTATAAAAGCATAAAATTTTTAATATAATTCTACCATTACATTGTATTACATATGAAAATGTAAGCATTCTATTGTATACAAGAAAAATTCACAGTCAAAAGAGAAAGTTTCATTGGAAGCCTATTTTAGTAAAATAATCGGTTTAAAAAAATATTGAAGTCATATATATCATTGAGAAAAAGTTCTTTTGTGTCTTATAAAACTACTTCTTGCTTATTTCATTTGTATATTTATTACCTTATGGCTATTAATACTATAAACATTTCATACAGTTACACGTGACATAAACTTATAAACATTTAAGAACTGGATATATTGATTCTGTTTAATAATAAATATTATCGAATTTACCTTCAAATATTGTCCTTTTATTTTCATTAAAATTGAAAAATAATATTTGATAACATTTCATCGATTGCGTCAGAATTAGAGTAATAAAATATGTGAAAATTTTTAATACTTTTCTTATCTGTTTTCATAGTTTCATTTGCTTACAATGTAAACAAAAAACGATTTACTAAGATAAATCGTTAAAATATAAAGATAATTTAGTAAAAACCATTTACTAAGATATATTGTAATTATATAATTGAAATAAATGTTTCAAATTCAGTTTTTTTTTAAAAGAATAAAATTATCTTATAAATCAGGTAAAAATTACAATTTTTCTTTTTACCGTAATTTTGCACTTGAAAACGGCATCTGTTTGGTCCCACAATTAATATTCATACACATTACAGATTTGTGATTATACAACTCATTTACAAATACAATGAATCTAAAACATTTAGGATAGATTGATAGCGATGAAAAACCGATATAATTATATAAATTTTTTACTAAAATAGAACGGAAGATTTAAGGTGATTTTTTATTCGTAATTAAAATTCGTAATCATTATAGTTAATTTGTAAAGCCGCATTCTACTTTTTTTCTGAAAACAGTCATCTGTTTTATGATCAAGTGCAATACTACTTTATTTAACATACTGCATTAAATTTATTTGTTGAAGTAGCATTAAAGTTTTAAAAGACAGAGACATTGACATCCAAGTCAAATATAATAAACTATTGAATTGTTTTTTAATTATAAAATGTTAATTAAAATTTTAAAAACATACGAGAACGTATTTAGTCGCTAAAAAAAATTTAATTATTGTGCAGTTCAATAACTTAGTAATTTTTAATTGCTTATTTAAGAATATATTTTATTAAAACCATTATAAATATATATTATACGAAAAAGTTAAAAGTATTTCTGTATCCGATAATTGTAAGGAGACAATTATTCTTGGGCTACCTCTATATTACTCTCTGTGCCTCGAATATGTTGATGATGATCTGTAACAAATATAAACAAGTAATACAAGCCTTTCGAGTAAAATTTGATAAAAGGTTAAATTTTCACTAATTTAAAGTAATTATTTATAACTGAACTTTAAAGAATTCCCAAAAATATCGAAATATCGAATAAATATAATAAATATAATACGATACGTATTGCAAACAACGATTTTCTATCTATTTTAAATCTATACTCTAATTAAGACTATCATTCATTATAGGTTATTGGCTTTCATCAAATATCATGTGTTATATGTTGAAGACATTCTAGGATTCCTTCATTTTATACAAACCTAATTGTTTCCTGCATCGCTTTTTGCAGGTCGATCTTCTTTTATGTGTTGACATTTCTGGAAGAATCGTCAATCTCTTATGGTTAAGTAAGCTTTTAAAAGTAAATTTATGTAAATATCTTACTGTTGCATTGTTTTATACATTGCTGTAAACGTGATAACGTAGTATAAACTCTAAATGTCACCATACAATCGATAACTATAACGCAACCGAGAATCGATATTAGAGTGAGCAAGAGCTTCATTCTATTTCGTATACAAAATGCCGATTGTTTTAACAATAATGACAAATGGATAACTGAACTTCCATTTACACATTGATATTATATGAAAATGTTTTTTTTTTATGACTATGTATAAACTTTTAAATATTGAGAAAAACATGAAATCACAGTATACAGTATTTCAATGTTTTACTATTTTTTTTTTTTTTATTATCCTAGTGTTTTTATATCTTTCCAATAATAAATTAAGTTATGCGAGATTACCGAGTAGTTTCTGAGAATGATATGCATACAAATATATATATATGTAAGTGCAAATAATCCATGAAATTGAAAACATAATTATTATGTGTAACAATATGTTTGAAATATTGAAGAAAATACAATATCATATTTTTGTTCTTCCGGTACTTCGAGTAATGGAATATTTAAATTTAAATTTAAGAAAAAAGGACAAAGTTTCTAAAATCCTTTATGGGTTAATGTACGTTTATAGAATTAACATTATTCGAATACGTATGAACGTCGTTTAACAATATAGTTGAAAACAAAGATTTAATGAAATCAATGAACAATCATTACGAAAAGATCACCCACACGTAATTGACAATGTCATCGTGATTAAATAATATATATATAAAAAAAATCAATTTATTTTGTAAAAAATATTGTCTGATAAAAGATACTTTATTTATTTTAATGGTAGTTAGTTTAAGAAAATATATACCTTTGGTATAATATCGATGTCACTTTGGAAGTATCGATAAAAATAAACACGCTCCTCGGGGACAATTATAAGAATTATAAGTAATTACCCTAGAAATAGGATAGAAAATATGAAAATAAAAAAAAAACTGGCTTTGTCAAAAGGAAAATCTATTAAATAAATAAAAATAATGTGAAATCATGGAGAATAATCTTGTTGCTCTACATTTTCATGCTCAATATAATGTTTAGAATATATAATAATATAATAGAATAATTCGGAAAATACCCTATCGAACTCATAGTCGTTAAGAAATGTAATAATACCGCTGGGCATAATTTCAAGGAAATAGAAAAATCGTCAATAAAATTACTCTCCAACTAAAAATTGTCATTTGTAAGTGAAAATGAAAAATAAGTGGGAGTGCTTGTGGTAATCACTCCGTTGTAAATGATGCAAGAGCGAGATTAGTAATAATAATGGCTGCCCTTCGCGAATTCGATCTATTTGTAAACGGCTTTTTTCCCTTTTTTTTTTCTTTTGTCCTCAAGTAGGGATGATTTTTATTTTATTAACATACACGTCATTCCGATCGGTGCACGTATTAATAATTCCGCGGGAAACGGATTACGTGCTCCTGCCGCCGCCGCCGATCTTACGATCTTTCCTCGGCATCGAGGCGCGCTTAGCTTAGCTTCTCTAAAAAAAATCTAAAAAAAATTCTAAAAAAAAAAAACGAAAAGCCGTTATTTGCAAAAATATCAAAGTAATTTATATAATATCGATGGCTTAGCCGATGCCAGGACAATTCGCTCTTCACACAAAATAAAAAAAAAACCGTTATGACAAATTTATCACGAAAATCATAGTACGTTGACTGGCTACAGTTGAGGCTAGGTCTTAACAATAAGAATAAAGTAAATGAACATTAGACGCATCGAGTGCAGTACAAGAAAATCCTTCTTATGTCTTTCGAAAGCGTTATTTTCAACGCAATTACGTAATAATGTAATATTATCAATAATTTTTTCAACTTTATTCTATAACTTGTAATGTACCTATGCATTGTACCCTGTATGAGCAAACCATTTATTTATAAGTTCTTATCGGTGCGTTTTTAAATAATTAATAATTATCATCGAAGATAATCTATTGTCAATGAAGTCTGAGCAGAAAGGAGCGTCATAGCTTTGTTTTTACGCGCGATGTGTGTGTGTGTTTATGAGTGAGTGAACGGACGCGTGCCAAGTCTAAAGAGCAGCAGTACGAATGAAATTAATTTAATGTATTGAATTTAATAAATAGAGTCGGAATGAAATCTTATAATTTTCCAGTAATATAAGGAGACGCATGAAGCCGCGATAAATAAAGACTTGAGGGAGTATTATTTAATTAACCATTGCAATGGTTGATGTGATTCGTGAGCCTGATATACGTGACCCGTAGGTGCGAATCACGATGCGAATGTATTATAAGATTGTGCAACTCCCGAGGGAAGAGGCGCTCTGACACATTATATTAATATATTACATAGCGTTTAAAGAACTTTTGGAGAGTATTTATTTTGATAATGTAGCCGTGCTGTAGTCGTATGTAAATTAAAGTCCCATTCGTAATGATAATTCATTTTGTTTTTTCTTGATCGGCATTTCCATTCGAGCGCTCGGGACTCTCGCGATATTTTTAGGGGCCTTGATTAATATGTAGAAATACTCGGTGATGTACGTGACACTTGTCAACTGCCTACATCGTAATTCCCCTGCTGCGATTACTCACCGTCGTCGGGACGGACAATTCAGCCGGACTCCGCCGTACTTATTGGTGCAACAATACCCTGAGTGACGTCTGCGCGTGCTATGATGCTCGGCTCCGCGTGACCTCTGCCGCCGAATAATAGAACTCTCAGCAAACAATGTCAAATGCATTTATTTGCAAGATTTCGCAGCTCCTCGGCTTCGACTCGATCACCGTGACTGACTGACGTGCAATCGCAGTGTAGGTGTTGAAAGAGAAGGGGCCCGACCGAAGGGCTTGACTCGACTTGACTCGACTCGACTCGACTCGTTAATGCCTCATTTTTCGACTCATTTATTCGATGGTATTATTCCATCCGTTAACAAAATCAATTCAAAGATCGTCATTATTCCTCTGTATTTATTTATTGCGTAAGACTGTTGGCTTAAATTTTTTTCTTTGTTTTTTTTTTCTTTGTTTTTTTTGCATATTTGAAAAACTCGTTCAATCCGTCGATCTGAAATCTTCAGATACTCAGGATCTTCTGTTAGCATATATTTCTAATTAAAAATAATCTCCTATGCATTCATTTTCCACGTTTTATTAACGGCTACGAACGTAACATTAAGAACTATTTTACTAAATCGGATCGCTAACGTTAATCCCAAAAAAACACAACATTCTTAGAAAATTTATAAACTTACGGAATATTGGAAATTATCTAGTAGTTAATATTGCCTTAAAACAGTGCAATAATCCCAATAACCTTCTAGTCGAAATTTACAAATTTAACAAACCTTAAGAAAATTATAATTAACGGATAATTAACGCAATCCTTATGAGGTTTTTATTTGATCTACAGCTTAACTAAAACGCGATATAAGATTACAAATTATTCCTGTCACTTATGTATCGAAGAGAGAATGTTTAAAAAAAAAAAAGAACAAAAAATCGGAGGCCAAATGTGATTCGACGAAGTATAAAGAATACGAATGTCGCCTCGCAGGAGTAAAATCAATTTAATTTAGGATTCAAAAATTGTAAGCGAATTTTAGTACTGTTGCAGGGGGATAAATTTCAATGGGCTGCAAGGGAGTTTTTAGGGAAACCATAAATCTTTGTCGAATGAAAAAAAGTGACGTGTATTCGCATTGTAGTCGCGTCTAATGGTTGGCTTGAAAATAAGTAAAGGGTATTCGAGGGTTATTCGAGAGGAATGGGAGGAATGCCGGTCTGGGCCGCGAGGTCGGGAGTTAAAATATTTACGGCTCCGTGCAACGTTGCCCCGAAGAAAATGCCAAGTGCTGGGGCTCTAGGATGGCGGGATGGCGAGAGGGAGGGGGGACGCCCAAGTTATTTGAGTATGACACGTATGCGTAAACGTAAGAGCGCTCGGGAGCGCTTCAATGTCAAGTGGATTGGGAGGGATGAGCGGGGCGGGGTGGGGTGAAGGAGGAGAAGGAGGAGGGGGAGGAGGAGGAGGAGGAGAAGGAGGAAGGCCCTCGTTCCACATCGATTGATGAAAATGCCCCGCACGGCCGTGTGTGGGACAGCGCATGGGCACATGTGCGCTGGGACGGACATGTGCACGGGGCCGTGCATGGGCGCACGTGCCGTGTAATGTAGTAACTTCTGGCTCGGCTCGCCATTTTTCTCGCCTTTCTCGATTCGCCTTACCAAAGGTCGCGCACCAATTCAACTCGTGATCTCGTGCTCCGAGGGCCCCGAAACCTCTCCAACCTTTTTCAAACTACGCCTGCGAGTTTAATCGACAAACAGAAGTGAACTAGAGAATAAAAGCAGCTTTACCATTGGCATTGGCGACCATTAAAAACTTCCAGTCATGCCTCGCAGATGCTTTCCCCGATGGTTAAATTAAGCAAACGATTACGCGTGCGCGGATTTAGCTGGATCAAGGGGATATTAACGATCGGTTAACTGAAGGAGCCACAGACAATAAATAACATTTCGTATAAAAATTTATTATAAAAAATATTAACTTGGTATACGTATACGTATGTACATGTGTATATGTAATGCAAAGATAGTATAAAGGAAAAGGGGTTGTCGGGATGCGGACGGGGAGGATTATCCATCGCATAGTGATCACGCTTTGACTAGGAAACTACGTGGGCGATGCTGGTGAGGCGCTACTGATGGAACACGAGGGGATGGTGCTTCTCGACGATCGGTACGGCCGCAGCGATGACCGGCTTTATCACAGCCGGTTCTCGATGCACGACAGCGTTGAATCCGTTGACGGGGTCGGCCGTGTACTCGACGATGCGCCTCGTGCCGTCGGCCTCGATCAGGGAGTAGCTCCCGCTCACCACGTCTCCGTCTCGCGTCTCCTGCTGGCTCTTCGAGTCGCCGGTGAGGGCGTCCTGGACGTCGTAGGCGTACGAGTACTGAGGATGGGGGTCGTACTCCTCGAGCTTGGCTAAAACCGGGGCCGGGCCTATGGCTACTGGCGCTGGTAAGAGGCCGGCTTTGCTCGCTGCCAACATCGTCGTCAGGATGAGTATTACCTGAGGACGATAATACAGGTGATTTTTATACTCTCTTTCAGAATCCATTATTATCGATCTTTTTACGTAATACCCTCCTACTTCGATACCGTGTCTCCCTTCCCCCATGGCTTTTTTTCCCGACCCACACGGACTCGCGCTTTTTGCCGCGCGTGCGTGCGTGCGTGCGTGCGTGCGCGCGTGTGCCCGCATGTATTCTCGTGCGCGTCGAATGCAACCAGCCGAATTCCCTTTCCCCCACAGACGCGAATATAATAAATATCACTCACATTACGATGCCCAAGAGAATTTTTATGATTTTTATTAATCTAATTTATATTTTATCTAATAATTACTGTCCTTTAAAAAATTGATTTTTCTTTGACTTTTTATAATTGATATTATAATTGTTTGTGTAATAGTCATTAACAAGATAGTATTTCTCTATTAATTGTTTATTGAATTTAAGGTTTCATTGAAAATTTAGAATATGTTTAGTATACTTTATAAATAATAATTTTTAAAATAATCGCGGACACTGCTTTTTACTTAAGTATGTAATTCAATTACATTTTTAAACAAAATGTTGTCAACATCGATTTGATAAATGGAGAAAAGCAAGATTTTTATTATGTTTGTGCTATAATTGAAAGTATAAAATGACCATAAGTTTGCGTAATGTAGGATATTTGAAGATTTGAAATAAAATAAAATTGTCCGAACCGTCGAAAAATTAACACAATATCGCACTGTTTCACTGAAACTTTGGCAATTACGTTAATCACGCGCTTCTAATGAATGGCTAAGGATTAGAAATATCGGATGATCACCTTCGCGGCCATTTTCGTTGTTCGGCTACGAGACTGACGAATTCGTTCCAGTCGGAGGTGTTGAATGTTAGACTGATATTCGAATAATAGCCTACGAAAGTATTTATAGGAATGTCACCGGCTATGTATAACTCACATGTACGTGATTGGTACTCGAATGTCGAAGCAAGCGGGTTGGAAAAGTTTCACTAAACACACGTGTGTGCTCTTCTTCTTCTGAAATCTCCCCGTTGAAAGTTGGCACGAGGCACGTTTTTAAGGATAAGCATCAAGCTTAGATTGATCAATATCCAGTGTGAGTGAGAGCGTTGCTTTAAAGCGCTCACTCAGTACGCTTGTTAAAACAAGTTAACCATTACTTTTTATTATGGAAAAACATGCTATACGTGATACACGGCGCGTGTTCATATCATTCCTATAAAAATTCTTTAGAATAGTCCTCGCTTCTATAAAGTAGCTGAAAACAACAGTAAAAGAGCACTCGATTCATTTATTTGTACATAAAGCTCAGACTTTATCGATCGTTATTCTACGCTTTCTGTGCCCATAAAAACTTCATGCAAATAATTAATTATTACATTATTCGTATAATAACGTCTATATTGAAAAACTACCCTATAAGCGAGCACCGTTCCTCTAGACCTAATAATTATAGTTTTTTTTTTTGTTTTCCAATCACTTCAATTTTTCTACCCTAGAATACAACGTAAACACGTGAACGCCATAAATGTACTCGAGGGAGAAAAACGCAGTAACGACATAATTCATTTCTAATTTATTCCTAATTGTTAACCAAGCCTAATAGAATATTATTATGACTTTCAATTAAACTATATAAATAATTAATATGAAAATTAGGTCATCCTAAGTAACCCGTGAGCACGATTCAGACGTATAAGAAGCGTAGAGGTAAAAGTAGATAAACGTATCCCTTGTGTCTGCAATTATCAAGGGAACAAGTTGAGATATAAGAAAAGGATGAAAAGTATGAACGGATAAAGATATATGGGAATAACAACATAGCCGATATTTTCTCTAACAAAATAGTTGCGCATGCTTTCACTGTTGCGCAATGCCATTTTGGTTGTTTCGCATAAATGTAGCGCTTCCGTCATGTCTGACCGGCGCACTCGGACAACTCGAACGGAATACAAAACCAATGCGCCGCGCCGACCTACAAAATGTCAGGTAATACGCCCGTTCCATCAGACAGACAGACAGAGAGATAGAGAGAGAGAGAGAGAGAGAGAGAGAGAGAGAGAGAGATGGAAAAGGACTTGCGGTAGTTTTTTTCGTTTACGTATCCATCTTGTGCGCATTTACAACAATTAAACCTTTCCAGTCCTGCCAACAACGAATATTCGACTCGAACGCTTAACTCGCTATTAACAATTAAACGTCAATCGTTAATTGTTGTATCGCTTGCCTCTGAAGCTTATAGGCTTTATACGCTTCAGAATTTTATTCGCTTCAGCTTTTTATATTCAGCTGTAAATAACGACCGATTATTCTAAATGTGAATTTCAATTATAAATCATCTTTACTCTGTCATCGGGTAATAACTATTAAAATTTTATCGTATCATAAACCTTGGAGTGAAGATTTATGTTTGAAATAATAAATATTATTGTAATACAGTATAGTAAACTGTATGCCAATACACTGATACGGACAATATTTACGATCTTATTTAAAAAACTAAACTTTACAAGAACTTGTATTGATAATGATTTCAATATAAATTAGAAATTATAATATATAATATTAATGTTAAACGGAGAGTTAAATTAAAAGGAGTACAAGTGCAACTTTTTACAACATTCTATTATAAATAAATTGTTGTATTTCTGTATTAGTCTTCCACATTAAATCATTAATTAGTATTTAATAAAACATTATAAGTAGCAGCGAATAAACAGCGAAAATAATTATGCATATATAATTGTAAATAATAGATACTTTATGCGCATACGTTTAATATTCCGAAGAGTCAATCACTTTCACATGCTATTGCGCAAGAACGAAAGTATCGCTGCTGCTCGATAGTCATCTTCGAATCAGTCATAAAGAAAATTGAATTTCTACAATTGATATTTTATTTTTAAAGAAATTTGTCGCCTAAGTTAATTTAACTAAGAAATTCGGAATCTAAATTCAGTTACATTATACTTAATTTTTCTATACTAATTACGAGTCAAGATTATGCGAACAGCAATTATTGTAGAAATATAAATTTCCGTGACAATTAATAATATTAATAAATAATGTTCCGAATAAATAAGGAATTTATACATATTTTATCCATTTTTCGAAGAATTGTCGGAGAAGTAAAGAAAGTACTTATTTCATTTTTTCGTTTTGAAATATTATTTTTCCTCGCTTTTTTTCACCTTAATATTAATATTGTATAATGTACGAGAACAATTTCTTGATTCGCTTGAAGTTCATGTAAAATGAGTTAGATAAATTTTAAATATATTCTTCTTATCCGTACAAATAAACGTAAGAATTGACAAAACCTTTATAACATACTTTATACATTCTTGGGAACCAATAGAAAATCTTACCTATCGTTCCCGCTCTCTTAAAAAAGGCAAAAAAAACAATGCTGTAGACTGTAATGAATTGAAACTACTGCTAATACTTTCAAAATCGTTCAAATGTGTGTGTGTGTGTGTGTGTGTGTATAACTTTAAATAAATAATCAATAGAGAGAAAACAGCAGGTGCCTCCTGAGTTTTCTTTAAATATTAAGATGCAACGCATATTCAGAGAGGAAAATTGAAATTTATCATTTGATATTAACTGGCCGTTGCAGGATTAATAGATCTGTTCGATAATAGACAGATTTATTAAAAGCTTAGATTATAAGATAAGTAACACTGTAAAATATATATTATAATTTTGAAGATTTAACGAAAGAAAAATAATGAATTATATTTAATAAAGAATAAAAGTTGAGTATTTCCTGTTTAATGATCAGTTATTTTAATACCTTTTATTTTTTACCTTCGGCGATCCCACCGCCCCCTCCCCCCACTACCACGCAATCTTTTCCTTTATAATATTAAAATATCACTTTTTACTTGCATAGTCTTTTTTTTTTTCCTTTTTTTTTCTAGAGTCTTGTTTGGATATATTTATCGATGTATGGAAAATGGAAAATTCCACGCAAACAGCAATAAAAGCCGATCTTCTGAAAAACTTTCATTCAAAGAAGAAAAACATCAATGATTCTTACTATGAAGAAAAGTTGTTGTAAAAATATCAATGGATAGACAAGTACGATCGTAGTTATCATCATGATTATTATTTTTAATGGCCCATAAATTGAATAATAACAAGGATGTTCGAGCACTTGTTGCGTATCGATGCGATCGAGGCTCTAGACATTTTTTATTCTGACGAGCCTGGCCGTGAAATGAGGGAAACGGCCATTAAGTGATCGTTTACCCGGCTGCGGGCTAAATTAAAATGAGCCGAGGATCTCCATCAGCATCTTCTTTTTCTCCCACTTCGGCGGGAATTTTGGCGGAGGGAGGGGGAACGAGCGTAGCCAAGTTCAATGAATTTGTTGCGCAATGATCGGATAGCTTTATTTGATAATATAATACTATGGGCCGACGATTCGGCCACGATTGATTCCTATATAACCAAATCGGGCAATAACTATAATTCAGAGCTTACGTACCGCAATTTATCCGCATCGAATAATGACACATATTATAAATGCAGAAATGTAATGGCGGCCAAATACTTTTATTGCATTTTAGTTAACGTACTTGACAGAACAATTTGCGCGATTAAAGCTATATTTACTAATTAAGTTAATTGACGGTAATAATTGTCCTGAATCGATGTTGCATCTTGTAAATTTTATATATGGATGAAGATTGTTTTTATTTGAGAATGACAATTGAGTCGTCGGTTTTAAAGGATACGGTATAGGGGAATTACGGGTCCCCGGCACCACGTGACCATAGCCGGTTAAACTTTAAATAAGAATCCGACCCAATTAGCAGGGGCATTATGTGGCCAAGGATGCGATTGCGCGGCACGAGGCTGCGTTTTTGTCGCTAACTCTTCGAATAAACGTAGAGAAGATAAGGGGTCGGGACCGTGAAAGGGAGGGGGGGGAGAGCGAAGCTGAGCGATTATCGAGAGCTACCTCGAGCGCACAGATAAACCCAAGAGTTAGATATTTTGCAATAAAAGGCTATGCGAGATAAAATGCAGTAGCGCGTGTACGGGGAATGCCGGGCCCAGACGATTCCATAAGTCTCCCTAAGCAGGAGCCGCAACAATGACTAGACGAATTTACGAATCTACGTACAAGCAGAATTATCTGTCAAGGGGTAAGAATTATTGCGCGGACGAGCATAAATCTTGATTGGTCTCCTCGGAATGAGCAAAACTTTCGCCCTATTATCATCACTGTCGCATTTTTATCCGCCATTTGTTCATCCAGTCCCTGGCATCGATCAATCGCCCATTTAATCGGATTCCGCCGCTTTAATAATTACTCGAACTCTTTGGCCGATATTTCCATCGAGATTGAAATTTATTTGACATTTCAGTCCACGGGAAGGAAGTTTTAATTTAACAATTATATATATATATATATATATATATTAATTGAACGATTGAACCTCTGAGAAATTCCTATGAGAGGTAATAAAGTTTGAATATTAAATATTTTCTCAGTTATTTAACGACCGCGAATCTGTACAAAATCCGTTGCATAGTAAATGTCTTCGTTTTTTTTTTTTTTTTTAACGAATATTCTATATATTCTAGGATATTATAAATGCAATGGAACTTCTGCGAGCGATAATAGCCGGAACTTTACGGAATCCTTAACTTAGATAAGTTCATGTAATAATATTCTTGCTTGGAAAATCGGCCCTTCAAGAACATTGTACTATCGAGTCAATAGTAAATGACCTTGAGATAGAGCAATAGGCTCGCAGCTGGGAATACGTCTCTCGACGATGCCCCGAGACAAGGGAGGGCGGATAAATTATCGAGATAAGTTAGTGGATGAGCCCGAGAATCTCGTAAGATGCGAAAAGCGCGCGTTTTCGTTGGAGCTTAAGTAGAAAATATCGAGTAGCCGGCGCTCGTATGTTTGAAAGGTGAAATAGACATAGGAGGGTCGGCGCCCGCAGCCATGCACGAGAGTAAGTGGGGTACTTGATCGTTAGACCCGACTCGTTAGACGTACCGGCAGCCGACGGGGGTATATAACGGACCTTAGATACATAACGGGCATTAGACAGTCTCCATCCGTTCTTCTAATCTAAGGGGTTCGAGAATCGTCACGCTGCTTTGGAAATAATGGCTTCTTTGGTAAGATTTTCTTCTTCTTATCGTATTATCTGTCTGGTAGAGAAAAATAAGTTCTACTCGTGGATCCGCAGAGGATTTCTACGTTTGACCTATTGAACCTTTTAAAAATCCTCGATACGTAATTAGTGGGGGATCGGGGTTTAGTATAGTATTAACGTAGAAATGATTTCGAGGGATTTAATCAATATTCTTGTACTCGATAACGATGACTGACACTCGGACTCGAGCATCCGAGCGGAGTATACAAATACTTGTATAAGTAAAGGCGACTTATAAAATATTTACAGATATATGTACTTTGGCTGACGGCGCTACTATCCTTATGTGCCGGTGTGGTGGTGAAGCCGGCGCTTCAGGTCGTAAACGACGCGAGAGTTCACGTACCGGAGGTACCGGCCCCGAGCTACAGATACGGATACGACGTGCAGGATGCAAGTACCGGGGACGTGAAGAGTCAGCATGAAACGCGAGACGGTGACGTAGTCCAGGGCAGCTACAGCTTCATCGAGTCCGACGGCAGTCGACGTATCGTCGACTACATCTCCGACCCCATAAATGGCTTCAATGCCGTCGTGCGCAAGGAATACGGGGTCGCACCACCCACGGCTCCGTTGACCCCAAGAGTCAACTCCCATGTTCATCCCGTGCCTCCGTCGGCTATTCACCCCAAGATCCTGCCTCACGGGGATCTACGCCCGGTTCCCGGTACGGTCAATTTCCACCCGCATAATCTATTCTCGATATTAGTTTTATTGGGGGACCATTGCGTTCTTACATATAACTTTGACAAGTGACTTGTTTTTTAAAGAAATTAGTGCAAGGTTTTATTAAGCTATTTATAAAAATCCAAAATACGAATTTTAAGTCTATTTATCTGAATTATTGATGGTAATTGTTGACGTTTCATGGATGAAGGTGATATATCGTACAATGATACTCCTCACCCATTGATAAAGTCGGCGTATTTTAAAGGTTTAAAATCCATCTATTATTTATATTATTTTAGAAATAAAAAGTTTTCACGTATTTATGAAATAAAAAACGATCCGCGACTAGGAATCGATATCCTAAATATCGACGAATTAATTATTCGTAATAAAATATTATATTGTTTTTATTTTTTAATCAATGCGCGATTAAAAATAAAAATGAAGCAGAACGGCTTAGTTAATACTCGATTTTACCTCTTTTCGTGAACATAATACCGAGTAGTAACATTATTTCTGATTATTTGTTGATAACGCGATAAAAATACAATGTTTAGTATAATTTTCCAGTGTAATAACATAAAAGAAAACGATTACGTTGTTGCAGCAATTCCGATAGCACCGAAGACCTACATTCCATCGATAGGACCGATCAAGGTGCCTATACATCATCCAGCCTATCACATATATGAAGCGCCCATAGAGAATGAGATTTATCCCACGGCGATAGCGCAAAAATATGTACCGATCGGACGCTATGGCTACGCTCTCACCAATGTGCCATTTCCCCATCCTTTTGGACAATAATATAATATATGACCGAAACGAGCAAAAAAAAAGCAAAAAAAAAGTAGAAATTATAAGTATTAGGTATTTTATAGGTTTCCGCCTTGGATCATTCTCAAGTTTTTAAATAATCCAAAGCTCGAGAAAAAACTTGATTTTGCGAACGGAAGGGGACACCGATTATGTGAGCCATAATGATTCCCAAATGACGTCGTCCATGCGTTTTAATGTGTAAGAAATTGTATTACATTAATTTGTCTTGCGTCAACGGATAATAATCACTTTATTATATAATTCAGTTCTTTATTCAATGTAATTTTCATGTATAGCTAGCATTTTAGATGGGATTTTAGATAAAGTTTTTTTTATAAACATCTGCGTTATAAATCTTAAGTGTTTTCATTTTCTGTCGTAGTTTTGACATAATAATTCCTTATTAAATAATAATAACGATAATAACAATAACAATAACAATAACAATAACAATAACAATAACAATAACAATAACAATAACAATAACAATAACAATAACAATAACAATAACAATAACAATAACAATAACAATAACAATAACAATAACAATAACAATAACAATAACAATAACAATAACAATAACAATAACAATAACAATAACAATAACAATAACAATAACAATAACAATAACAATAACAATAATGGGCTACTGAAAAGTTCTATAATAACTACTCCTACTCTATAATTGAAATTTCTTACTTAGTCTATTGGGTTCAGTCATTTAAGTTTATTATCATTTTCTTTTAAAACGATAACGTTAAAAATAAATAAATTATTAACTTTCCTTCAAAGCATTAATTATTAATTAAATTTTATAATATAAAAACATTCGTTACTCCGAATAGTTTTAATGCGAATAAATGTAACGAAACCAACAATTACGTCTATGCAAGAGGAAGAAAAAAAAAGATAAAAAAAATAATAAAAAATTGCTCAATGGTGAGAAAATTTGTTTCTATTATTATAATTGTTCAAGTCAGGGAAGTTTTGAGGGAAAGGTCTATAATTACGATTTATCATAAAAATACTGTCTTTTATTACCATAAATTTTAAAGGCATAATACAATTATACATATGTGATCCAATGTATTATAATTGTTCTGGATGAGCATGTAAAGCGACTGGACGTCTATGGTAATAGGAAAAAAAGAAAATACATATGTAGGTGGGGATAAATGATTCGCTTACGCGGTCTTGTTCGTTCCGAATTCGTCGTAACGAAACGAGTTGCGGCTACCGAATGAAAAATACACGCAATTAGCGCGGCAAAGTCTTATGAAATCTTAACGCACCTCGAGAGCATTTATTTGCCGAAATTATAAGAATAAGAATGAAAAAAAAAAGAAAAGAAAAGAAAAGAAAAATCCGACGAAACAATAAGAATAATGTCAGGTTCAATAATACCTGGAACTGGGATTACACAATGAGGACATGTGCACTTGGCCGCTGCACCCGAACGAAGGTACGGAGGAAGAAAAAGGGGGAAGGCGCGGTTACGGTCTCCTCGGCTGACGAGCGCAACCCTACAGAGGGGCCGAAGGATTCGAAGGCCAGACCGAACGGGGAAAGGCATTATCATTTGGAGCGATTACGTACTCGCGAGTAAGTACTGCACTCGAATTTCGCCGAGACCTTCATAGTCGTCGCGATCGTACGTAGGAAGCTACGTACTAGCGGCTTTAATTATATTATTATTCCTACTATTCCTCTCGATTTAATTAAGTTAGACGGCTGGGACGGACTCTTTGGCAACCGTTTCATTATTTCGTAGAGCGGCTGCTCTGAAAAAAAGAAAAAAAAGAAAAAAAAACAACAACGAGAGATTGAGCGTGTAAGCGTCACGTGACCTTGCGAGGATACTTGAAAATATCGGACGCCATAGAAACCTGTTTCCTCTCCTGAGAATCACGGGCAAAAGTTTCATAACAGCTTCACTCGCAGTTACAGGAGCTACATTACTATCAAGACTGACTAAGACAATGCAACAATTTAACGGCCCAAGTGCCGAAGATCTAATCGAGCGGTATCGAGCCGGGTGAATTATTTCGAGGCCTGATTTTTGACATTACGATACCGAGAACCGATCGACTGACTTCAGTATTCAAATTGATTATAATGCCAATGGATGCGATAGGAATTATTTTGAATAGCCGGGTGAGTCTCGCGGCGCCCGGATTTACATCAATCATCCCTGCTCTACCGATTCAGCAACTCTTTCTGAATCTTAAAAACGTTGTGAAAATCTCTCGACTCGATTAACAAAACAAATCAACATTTCCTTCTTCTTACTACAATATTATTATATAAGATATAAGTTATTTATTAATAATGACGTCTAACTCTTTTTACTTAAGCATCGAGTTTCAAATTCAATGAAATTTCCAAACCCGTGCCTCACATAGATTAATGTCCAGCTTACTTTCATGAATGAATTACTTCAGCGGATTGACGGTAAACGTCACGTCCCTCACCACTCAAGTTGTATAAGAATTTTTACAAAAAATGAAAAACAAAAAAAAAAATAGAACGCTAGAGCTCCGCTGGATCAAAGATCAAAGCACTTTTTTATGTCGACAAGTATAAAAATCACTTCTAAGCGCTTCTCGATAAACGTTGGCAATGTCGAATAATGCACGTGATATAAGGATTCGTTCGAAGTTTCCTGGTCGGATGAGCGGGAGGAGAACGGTTTGAACTTGGACCCTCGTTGGTATCTCGATTATCATTGGCAGAATAGTTGTCAGTGGGAATCATAGCAGGGAAAGGGGAGAAGGGTAATATTTATTGATAATACAGGATCGGATCGGTTGAGCTTGGTAAAATTTATAAATTGCGCAATCTCAGTAGAGTAAAAAGGCGTAGAATTATTTGAGAACAGCCAATGATGTCCTGCAGGCACATCAATCATCTCATTCGGCCAGCGAAACCTAAGCGTGAGGAAGGTCGGATTGGATTGTTTTTTTTTTTTTTTTTTTTTTTTGAGCCCCGGGTCGATCGCTTAGAGTCTGGACCAGGTAGAGGTAGACCGACGTCGGCTGAACTCTGGCCCGCAATGATTAATGTTGCAGCATTCAGCTACGTCGGACAGGGGACACCGAGAGTCCCGAATTCCGTCGATACGTCAGGGTGAACTGGTGAACCTTGGCTCCGCTGCATAATAGTTTCTCTCGGCGATAATGTAGAACGGGGTTTTTTTACTAATCATGCGAAACTCCTGATTTTCTTATTCCCACCACCGTCGATCGCCTCTATTGCCTCTAGCAAAAATGTCAAATATGCCATTGCTCGTAGTCTAAGGTCTACGAAATAGTTAATAATACCTACGCGTACGTAGGCTGAAGCTAGAGCAGCTGAAGAACATTTGGAGCTTGGAAATTACGCCTTTCGTACACGTGTACAGAGAGATGCGCTAGAAAATTAAAAAATAAATAAATAATAATAATAATAATAATAAGAAGAAGAAGAAGAAGAAGAAGAAGAAGAAATAAGCTCGGAAGACCTGTCCAAGTACTTGCATTTTGATAGTGATACGGCAGTAGATCGAAGAGCCAGGCGAGATTACGTAAAGCTGAGTGGAGGGAGCTGATATAAATATTGACTAAGAATTCGTAGGAAAATAAAAATATCGAGTGCAATCGACTTACCGAGCACATCGCCGATCCTCCTCGATTCGTATGAACCTCACGACTGATTCGAAATAGCTTAAGCTAGCCCCGAATATAGGTTAACTCTCACCACTCCCCTCCCTCCTCCCTCAACCCATCCCCCGCCCCGCTCTATTTCTCTCACTGTCCACCGATCGATCTTGGTTTCACCGCTGTTATTACGATCCCCGTCCTATCGGTACATCATCTGAGCCTCAAATTAATTAAGTAGCAGGAGCAGCAGCAACAGCAGCAGCCGTCGACGTCGACGGGGAAAATGGCGGGGAAAAGAACGTACGCGTACGCTGTTCCATTCTTCGCGAGATCGAATCCGATATTTTATTACGTTTTCTAGAACAGCGCGATCCCTTTTTGCGCAATCGCGTTATTACATTATTAAACGTTCTCTAGTCGGCGCGCATACGCGCCCCCGATCGTTATCTCGACTTTTTTGGCGCGCATGGCGCACGGCCCGTACACCTTACTTTGGCCATAAAAAACAAAAAGCAAAGCCAAAAGCATAACAAAAAACAAAACGAGAGAGGAAAAAAAGAAAGGAAACGGAGAGAAAAAAGAGCGATTGCCACGGTTTCGACAGTTTTTCATGGGTATTTATAAATTATTATGTCGGGAAGGCCCGAGGGACCTTGAAACCATACCCATTATTATTCTGGCATACTTGCTCCCTCCCTTCCATCAACCTCCCCCGCCCCTTCGCTTCGCCAACTTATTTACTTTCATTTATTTTTCAAAAGTGAAAGGTTTTCTTTGTCTTTTTAATCGGAAGCGTAGCGACGCTATTGGATCAAGAGATATCTCGCTCGATCTACTTGATCATCCTTCAAAACTCGGCGGACAAAGTGCGATCGCGATTTTCCATCATCCGGAAGGAAAGCATTTGATTAGTACTAGCGTCTTAGGAGTGAGAGAAAGCAGTGAAATTTTATGATGAAAATATCCATTGGATGGAGAGTCTGAGGTAAAAGTCAAGAAATAATAATGGCTTCCAGTTGGAGTAAACTTTACCGTTTATTAACATAAACAATACGTCTTGGAGTTACAATAAAGCTCATGCTACAGCGGAATCAATAATAACAGATTCGCATGAGGCGCATTGACGGACATTGACACGTATTTTCGTGGTTATGGGGGCCGGGATGGTAGGGAGCGAGGGGATTCTTTACAAAGTCGCTAATTGGATGAGAGAACGATAGGGTATTAGAGTGACAGTAGTGGCGGTAACCGTGGATACCGTTTTTTATTTATATTGGCAAGACAGTTGTCGGCAATGCTTCCGCGTGATTCAAACGTTTCTCCATTGTAAAAAGTAAATTGTTCAAATAAAATATTTAAGATGAGGAAAGGGCTGATGGGCGTCGATGGTTAAATCAATCCTGAGTCTTATGGATTAGCTTATGGCTTGAGAGCTTCTTCGCAATGTCGTTGCGACGGAAAAAAACAAAACGCTGGAGCTTATTTACCATTTGGTCGCAGCGTAGGCGGCGTGAACCGGCGAGTGAGCCACGGGGATGGCGGCGCCGTAGGCCAAGGGGCTGGAGTAGGCGTAGCCGGGGGCTGCTGTGTATTTAGTGAGAATAGGCGCGGAGTAGCTGCGGGAATATTGGTTCGCGTAGGAGTAGGCGTAGGGCGAGGGGTAAGCGACCGAGCCGACGGTCTTTACGACCGGGCTGACGGCCTTGACGACCGGGGCCGATTCGGCGTAGGTCTCGAACGCGGGGGCGGAGTAGGCCACCGCTGGAGCTGCTGCGTAGGTTTTCAGTACGGGCGAGCTGTAGGCGAGAGTTGGCCCTGAGGTGTAGCTCACAGCCGGAGCAGGTGCAAAGCTCTTGATGACCGGGGCCGTGGCCGCATAGGAAATCGGATGGGCCTCGTGGAATTTGGCTACGACCGGGGCTACGGCCTTGACTGCGACGGCTGCTGGCTCCTTATGGACGACGGCGTTGAAGCCATTGTGATCGTCCGCGGTGTAGTGGACTACCCGCCTCGTACCGTCAGCGTCAACGAGGGAGTAACTTCCGTGGACGACGTCGCCGTCGCGCGTCTCCTGCTGGCTCTTGGAGTCCCCGGTGATGGAGTCCGCGACGTCGTAGGCGTACGAGTACTGGGGATGGGGGTCGTATTCGGTGTCGATCGTCTTGGCGATGACGGCCTTGGCCACGGGGGCGGCCGCGTAGGCGAGCGGACCTGCTGAAAGTGCTGGTGCGGATGCGTAAGTGAATGATGGGACTGCCAGGTGTCCGGCAGAAGCGCAAGCCACCACGGCTGCGAGAACGACAAACTGAAACGAAGAAGATTTGATACAGTTTGGATATAATAGGCTAAACTATGCTAGTAGGTTATTGGGGTTACGATGGTCTGTAAACAATTTGAAGAAGAATAAAGCAGATAATAAGCACGTTCATAAAGGATTTCTAGTTGGAATAAGGAGGAAGGAAGGAAGAAAATCTTGTAGAGAGAGAAAGAGAGAGAGAGAGAGAGAGAGGGAGAGAGAGAGAGAGAGAGAGAGAGGGAGAGAGAATACACTTACTTTGAAAACCATGATTCCGTTGATTGTTCTGATGAATTCTCAGTTGAGACTGATATCAGAGTGCAGGCCCAGTCTTCCTTATATACTAGATGAGAAAGAAATGAAGTCGAATTATTTTTGGCACCTCTCACTCCACCTTAGCGAGCCATTTCGTTAACAAAACCTTCTCCCTCCGTATAGACGTCAATAACCGTTCTATTGACCATATCTCGTGATCGAAGCACAAAGCTAAGCCGTTGTGACTTGTGAAGGTTGTCTCACTTCCTAAGTCCCGAGCCCTCCCGATTCCGCCTCCATCCCGATTCGGAGACGCAATAGACCATTCGGTTCCGCTGACAAATCGCTTCGCTCTCGTTCTGGAATTGAGTCACCCGGGATCGGCTATCGAGTAGTTCGGGCCGGCTTCGAGACCAATCTCGTTAACAAAATTACAAAATCATTACGCACCCGAGCTTCGGGACGTAATTCGAGCTTCGGAGCCGGGGTTCGCGGCGTAGTCAGGTAATCCTGGCCGTTTATGCAATCCCCATGACTTTGACGGACCGATTGTCAATCGGACGAGCTTATTAAACAAGTGCAAGCAATTTCAAGTTACGAGAGAGCGAAAAGTCTCTGAACTTCTTTAGGGAGCCATTTTATTTTTAAACGTCATCCCGAGACATTAATGTTTTCCACTTAAACTTCATAATTATGTTTCGGAAGTTCAGGGTTTTTACGTCGAAGGGGCCGAATATCCCTACCACTTTCAAAGAAAACCTGAATTTTCGCATCTACTTTGCGGTGAATTACTTTTAAATATAAACAACATCGATGACAACCGTACTACTATGGTTGAGTGCAAATTTTGAAATTATCCCTCGGGCTCACTTTTATTTCAGGTTAAGAATTACTCCGGCTAATACTCTGCGAATTTCTCTGAATAATAAATAAAGAAAGAAGAAGAAGAAGAAGAAAAAAGAGAGAGCAGCAAGAACAAAAGTAAGGATACGGAATGATTTAAGATAAAAAGAAAAAAAGAGAAAAAGACGCGTGCTTGTATACCTTTTTTAATTATACCCTCGAGTTTATGACGAGTAAGACATTTTGCTTTGACCTTGGACAGATCAAATATTTTCAATATAGCCAATATTAATTGACATTTTAATATTTAAAATATATTTCAATAGTTATATTCGAAATTATTTTTTTCTTACAATAAAATTCAATATTTCAAAAGACGTTCTCCAAATCGTATGGTCATGTTAAATAATAGCGCCTTGGGGCTCTTTTTCTCATCAGAGGACGACGTTTTCCATTACGTGGTCCATTGTATTAAAATTGGCGAAATACAATTCTACGGTAAAACAATTGTCTACAAGCTGTTGGAGATAATTATCCTAGACGTATTCATTAATCCAAGCGAATGATTTGTCTAAAAATCAATACGCGAATCCATTAATAATAACGTTCAAAAAAAAAAAAAAAAACTCATATCATTGTTATTCGGAATTCAAGGTATTCATGCTAATTGATAGCATGTGTATTAATATTAGCAGTGAATGAGTGAGCACAAAGGATTTTGCCATTCCTCTAGATCATCCCTCACATATTGTAACGGGGATACTTAATCATTGAATAATTTGCCACGTCGCGCTCGTTCACGACCTAAACAATAATAATCCAAATAGTAATAATAATAAATCTCAAGAAATAACGATAGTGGTAATGCACCAACGGTGGCAATAATATCAACAAAAACATCGACAACAATAATAAATAATAAATAATAAATAATAAATAATAAATAATAAATAATAAATAATAAATAATAAATAATAAATAATAAATAATAAATAATAAATAATAAATAATAAATAATAAATAATAAATAATAAATAATAAATAATAAATAATAAATAATAAATAATAAATAATAAATAATAAATAATAAATAATAAATAATAATGATGTTAAGAGTAGAAGTAATAATAATGGGTTTGGATTAGCTGAGGTAGCGAAAAGAAGGTACGAATGGTAGAATTCAAAGAAATCTCTGGTTTAGTTTGAGTGAAGGAAATTACAGGAGATTATACGAGGAGGAGAGACGGTTGAAGTTAATCGGGCGCTTTCGGCAGTGAAAGGTGATGCAATGACTTACACAATTGAGTGACTGGTAGGTAACAGGTGACCTTGCGTAGTAGAGAGAAAAACGGCAGATTACTGCAAAAAGAGTAGCTTGACATTGCTTTTATTTTATTAGCGAGAAGATAAATTTTAAAAATCCACATTTACAAACGTATCCATACATGCGCTTCCGAGGCAAGGTAAAGCCCTACGAGAAGATTTGCAATGTTAAGTTAACATTGCACCGGTCACTTAAATATTGGGCCTTCGAATCATTATTATTATTTAATTAGGGCGGATAGTTCGTGGGTGATGGTTAATTCGAAATTGGCATTATAAAGGCAGGCAAGGCGGCAAGCGAGACCCGCGGTGGGAAAATGCCAGAGACGCAAATAAATAAAAGGTGTTGGCGGATCCTTTAAAGAGCGGCGGCGTGTGTCGGTGTAGTCGAGCTCATTAAACGCCTCGATTGGCCCAGAAAAGTGGATCAAGTATACGAATGCATCCCCTCCGCTGTTACAGCAGAGAAGAAAGAAGCGTCCCGGGGGTTATTACCGACCGGCTGGAATACGCGCCTGCGGGATTGGTAGGGAGAGAGGGGCGGACTTTTGCCTTGACGGCAAATGAATCGGGAACGACCCTGGACAGCCGTAAATTCGGTATATAAGGAGGCTCTTCCCAGGTTACAGCATCAGTCTCTCGGTATTCGTAACCCGCTATATTCTTTCCGCGACATCCATTACGTTCCTTCGTGATAATGGCTTCTAAGGTACGAACCCACTCCCTTATTATTTCTTATTAATCATTAATCAATACAACTCATTGCCATCGATAGCAAAAACACTCTTTTTCCTTCAAACATTTACAACGATTTTATTTATCCGTAACGTATATTTTATAATCATGCTCTCACCTTTTACCTATACCGTCTTTTTACTCCCCCTCCTCCTCCTCCTCCTCCTCCTCCTCCTCCTCCACCCACCGCGATATTTTCATTCTCTTTTCAAACCACTGTTGCATAAATTATCTCCTTCGCGGCAGTTTTACCTGGCAACATACCTTTTTCATATATAAACATTATTAATACTATTCACCAAAATAAGTCCTCTATCAGACAAATAAAAAAATCTACGCTTATCATTACCATAATTGAAAATACGATCTAGACTTAAAGCATATAATTGTAACTATATAAACATAATCTAAATTCATTACGATCATTATGAATTAATTGTAAGAATTTGTCTGCCATAATTAGCTTATCGTCCTCGCGGCCGCGATCGCCTGTGCCAGGGCTGGCCTCCTGGCCGCACCGGGAGTCGCTTACCAGGCGGCGCCGCTCGCTTACTCTCCAGGACCAGCGGTCCACTCTCTCCCGGTGGCCCACGCGGTCCACGCGGCCCCGGTAGCCTACGCGACCGCTCCCGTCGCCAAGGCCGTCATCGCCAAGACCGTCGACGAGGAGTACGACCCGAACCCCCAGTACAGCTACTCCTACGACGTCCACGACGGGATAACCGGTGACGCCAAGACGCAGCAGGAGACCCGCAACGGTGACCAAGTACAGGGTAGCTACTCCCTCCTTGAGGCCGACGGCACCAGGCGCATCGTCGAGTACACGGCCGACCCCCAGAACGGCTTCAACGCCGTCGTCCACAAGGAGCCCGCGGCTGTCGCAGTCAAGGCCGTAGCCCCGGTCGTAGCCAAGGTCCACGCTGCCCCGGTCGCTTACGCCCACGCCCCGGCTGCTCCTGTAGCCTACGCAGCCGCCCCAGCTGCACAGGTAGCCTACGCCGCTGCCCCCGCCGCACCGGTAGCCTACGCCGCCGCCCCCGCCGCACCCGCAGCCATCCTCAAGACACACCAGTATTACTAAAGTATCGAGAGCGGTGGCGACCTTGAGCCGCGCACCCCTCGCCGACCTTGTGCTGCGATCTGGGCACCAGGTCGACGAAGACAACCTCAATTCCTAGACGACGACTGATTGTTGTATTGTCTTCACGTGACTTTTCGATAGACCCTTTTGTACTTTTGTAAATTTTCTTAATGGACGAACTCTGTAAATATATGCAATAAAATTGTTCGACGCTTCTTTCATATTAATCGATTGTCTCTATTTATTATCTTCTCTCATTTATTATCCTCAATTAAGAGATTTGAGAATCTCTTTCACAGTTGAAAAAACAATAAGAACAAGGTATAGAATATTACAAATGAATTGTAAATTAAAAGTTTACAGAAAGTTCATTTACAGTTTAGGATATTTGTAATGAACAAAATTGATCTTTTTCTAGTATTAAAAAGTCTAAAAAATATCTATCCATGATTAATCCAATTAGAATCGAATATTTAAATTCTATTATCAAATATTTACAAGAATATTATAAAATTAAATTGGACTGTTAGTTAATAAAACTTTACAAGTTTGTTATATGTCGAAGATATTTTATAAATCTATATTTTATTTAACCCTCTACTAAAAAAACATCAAGTAAGGCCAATTTCCTTGAACTTTTATCTTTTATCATATAATGTAACGTCCATGTTTTCAAGTAACGTAGAAAAATAAATTTATATATTTCATTTACAATATCGATTTCAAAAGCCTTAATTAGATCGATCCGAATCGAACTTTTGCATTTGTATATGTGCAAAGTACTGCAAAATAACAGTTATTTTATAAACGACTGAATAATTTGAAGTAGATACGAATAATGCAAGTAATCCGGATACGAATAATGCAACAAATTTGAAAAGTGCCATTGAGAAGAAAGATTTTAATTCTAATCAAAAATTTTAATGATCCATGAGAGGCGTTAAAGTATAAGAAATAATTCTCTGATCAAGAAATATATCTTTACAAAAATGGAACTTAGATTTTAAAGATATAATAATAATGTTGAATAGAAAGATAGTTATATTAGGATTACGATATTATTAAGTTTTTATAAAATTAATAAAAAATAAAAGAATAAACAAAAATGTCATTTCGTTTTAAAGGAAACATTTAAAACAATTAAATGAATGTGGATTTAATATATAAAATTTATATAATTGTGTCTTGCAAAACTATTGCACAATTGTGACATTTTCTGTATTAATATTTTTTTAAATTCTCTGAATTTAAGAATAGAATACAAATATAAAATGAAATTAGCATTAAAAAATATATATATACTTTTAATCAAAATGGAAAAGATTTCAATTTGATATTAATTTTTCAATTCGATCTATGCTACCCTGTTCACATAATAGTATAATAACTAATTACTACAATTAATAATGTATTTATCATTTAATTAAATTGTAAATTTAATTACTTTTATAATTAATAAATTTATTTCCATTAATATTAATATAAATTTTAATAGAAATAGAAAGTTTTTTCCATCAAATTTCTTTTAATGTATATATTTTTTTACTAGTATTGTGATAATTTTAAAACTTCATAGCTATAACGTTGTTACGGTCATAAATGAAGATTTTTTTAATATTATTTGTAGTATATTAATCTATCAAATTTGGCTATTATTGACTCTAATAAAAGTTAACATTATAGTCACCAATAAATAAATGTGTAAACGATGAAAAAATAATATAAGTGATTATAATCATTTGATATCTTATTAAAGATTTGTCCAAGTAATTAAATTTACGCAAACTTTGGATCACTTAGAGCTTAATCAATACTGAATTGTTATCCCGAATACGAATAAAACAATATTAATTACCTAAAAAACTGCATAGAGCTGATTTTTTATCAATAATTGTATACCTAAATATTCCGTATATAAAATATTAATACAACATTTACGTAGATCATTAATTGTATTATATTTAATGGACAAATCTGACTAAATGAGCAACGTCGTCTTAAATATAATGAATCTTTATTATGAACCAGTTATGACCGAATATTTTAATCGTATGATTCAGTAGATGAACCCTGCAGAGAGAGAGAGAGAGAGAGAGAGAGAGAGAGAGAGAGAGAGAGATATTAAATGAAAAAAACGGGGCAGCGTTTGAATTAAAAGTTTGAAAATTAAAATGTTTTTGTCATTACACGTTCATCCAAATCTGGAATTTACGAAATCAACATAATCAATATATTACAATATGAATATTGACTTTCTTTCAATCGTATATAAAATTTTCCAATAGACAGAAGCTATTAAAGAAAATGTGTAATGACGTTATTTCATGAGAAGTATTTAAGCGACAGAATTTTAAATGAAATCGAATGGAAATAAATAACGTTAAGGAGATTATTGGCAGTAATATTTGATTATACAAATTCGAATTGTTCTAAAAATTTTATATCAGCTAATAAAGGTAATTTGAGACTTGAATCTATAATTTTACGTGAAATCTTTGCGATTAAGGTCGATATTAAATACAATTAGAGTTTAAGGATACGCGTAGACGGTGTATGGGGATACGTATGTATATTTAGTGCCGTCGAACATGGAAGAGAGGGGTGAAAAGAAAAAACGCTGGAGCCTGAAATACTGGAGTCGAAAGAGTCGAAAGTCCAAGGCTTTACTGATTTAATCATCATGATTCTAAAATAAAAATATTTAATTTCATCCTTATGTATTTCCCTTTAATTAAAGTAAAATTCGTTTAAGAATAAAAAAAATTACCCATTTCATTATTTTAATGATACATCATTTGTAGATGAAAAAAAAGAAGAAGTAGAAGAAAAAGAAGAATCGAGACACTTTAAATAACCTCGTTTATGAGTAAATAAATAAATAAATAAATTTATAAATTATCTCTATTGCTATAATTCTCACTAGACGTAATAGATTTTTTTCTTTGAAAAATTATACGCACATTAGAATACGAAATAGTAATCTAGAAAAATATACATACATACATACATATATATATATATTGTTTGTTTAAAATGAATTGTACTTTAAAATTTCTGTGAAAAAGTTATCGAGTGAGATTGGCTAATAAATCGAGATTTCCCTGTTAATACATCTAATTGAAAAAACCAGAATTATATAATGAGAGTTAACAGCGTTGCTGTTAAATAAGGGGACATGAAAATGTTTTAAAAGCGCTTCCGAAAAAGGATAAGTTAAATTAATTCACGAAGATTTGGCGTAACGTCGATAAATTGGTAAAGGTCTTATGATAAAAAAAAAAAGTGAAAAGTTAGCGAGCGTTAGACGATAGGGAGCTCGTGTAGATGAATACCGAATAGTAATGTTAGATTTTGAAGGAACGACGTGGGTTTTGGCAACCGATGGATCTCCGCTGATGGATTGATAAAATTTCAAATTGCCACATAGGAGTTATACAAGCGACGATGTACCACGGCTGAACTATATCAAAATTGACTTAATTTCGCCACAAGGACTAGAAGAAACTGGAACAATAATTATTCCCCAAGAGAGAAATTCGATTTTTTTTTTTTTTTTTTTTTTTTTTTTTATACATTTCACGTTACGTATTCAATGGTTTTACGTTAAAACTACGATTGGCATACGTGAATCCAAGCCATCTGAGCGATCTGTCTATTATTTAAAACCATCCGCACAATACAATTACGTATTATATAAATATTTATTTATCGACGCAGCTGAGGCTTATTGATCTCAGTGGCTCCACATTCGTGATCGTACCTTGCCAGATGAGTACCTTATTCGGATCAATTATTTACGAGTGCTAAATATTCCTCGAGATTGTCTTTCATCATGATTTATATAAGATAATTATGGATTTAACGTTAAAATACAAATTGACCAAATAAAAGCTTAAGCTCAAGTCTACGCTTTTAGCGCTATTAACCATATGCATAAACAAAGTTCCCCGAACGTAATTATTGGCAAGAGAATGGCTCCCCTCATCGGTGATATTCGAGGCGGGAATGGCCCTGGTGCGTCAAAAATCCAGTATATAAGCAAAGGTCTTCCAGAGTTCTGCACCATTCGCAATTTAGAGCAGCTCAGCGTCAACCTGATAATGGCTTCAAAGGTAAGTTCTACAGAGAAACGTCATCTGCCCCTCCATATCATCTCACTTACCTCATAAATACCAACAAAAATCTTTCTTAGTATCGCTATTGTTTAAATTTTCGAAAATTTAACTGCTGAATTCCCCCTCAGACATTCCAATCCCGTACAAGAACTCTTCTTTGTTCTTGGTAGATAGACATTTTATTTTAAAACCGATATCACATCCGATAACTAGCTTTCAATTATTTATTTATATTAATTTATTAACGAATAATATAACCTTTTAAAGAGCAATAAAAATCTTAGTAAAATTTTTGACATTTATAATTACTTAATTATACAACTGCATACTCATAATCTAAATTCATTACGATCATTATGAATTAATTGTAAGAATTTGTCTGCCATAATTAGCTTATCGTCCTCGCGGCCGCGATCGCCTGTGCCAGGGCTGGCCTCCTGGCCGCACCGGGAGTCGCTTACCAGGCGGCGCCGCTCGCTTACTCTCCAGGACCAGCGGTCCACTCTCTCCCGGTGGCCCACGCGGTCCACGCGGCCCCGGTAGCCTACGCGACCGCTCCCGTCGCCAAGGCCGTCATCGCCAAGACCGTCGACGAGGAGTACGACCCGAACCCCCAGTACAGCTACTCCTACGACGTCCACGACGGGATAACCGGTGACGCCAAGACGCAGCAGGAGACCCGCAACGGTGACCAAGTACAGGGTAGCTACTCCCTCCTTGAGGCCGACGGCACCAGGCGCATCGTCGAGTACACGGCCGACCCCCAGAACGGCTTCAACGCCGTCGTCCACAAGGAGCCCGCGGCTGTCGCAGTCAAGGCCGTAGCCCCGGTCGTAGCCAAGGTCCACGCTGCCCCGGTCGCTTACGCCCACGCCCCGGCTGCTCCTGTAGCCTACGCAGCCGCCCCAGCTGCACAGGTAGCCTACGCCGCTGCCCCCGCCGCACCGGTAGCCTACGCCGCCGCCCCCGCCGCACCCGCAGCCATCCTCAAGACACACCAGTATTACTAAAGTATCGAGAGCGGTGGCGACCTTGAGCCGCGCACCCCTCGCCGACCTTGTGCTGCGATCTGGGCACCAGGTCGACGAAGACAACCTCAATTCCTAGACGACGACTGATTGTTGTATTGTCTTCACGTGACTTTTCGATAGACCCTTTTGTACTTTTGTAAATTTTCTTAATGGACGAACTCTGTAAATATATGCAATAAAATTGTTCGACGCTTCTTTCATATTAATCGATTGTCTCTATTTATTATCTTCTCTCAATTCCACATATTCATCAAATTTATTTATACTTATATTATTGTACTGACGTACCTTGATAATAGTATAAAAATGAATTAATAATATGTAATATTTACGCTCCATTTACTGTATACAGTTTATTATTTATTATTAATTGGGGGTAATCCTTCAACATAATAAGTATTAATACAGAAGTTTTTATTTGCTATTCTCTACTGAATGTTTCTTTTAGCATTCAAGTTCATCAGAATCAATATTAAATTTATAATCACATGTAGTGAATACATGAAGCATTAAATAAGAGGCGCGGAGTTTAAGATTATTATTTATTTATACTAAATTATTTTAAATATCGAAATTTTAATGTATCGAATTCTTTACCGTCTTAATTGATGTGAACCATTATATATTTTTAATATTTAAGGATAGAATACTCAATATTTCGTATTTCCAAACTGAAATTGATTTATTATTTGTTCGGAAATTTAAATAAAAATGAACGGGGCGGGGGAAGGGAGAGAGATAAGACTGCGCGAGCTGACAAACACAAATGGACAGAGAAAGAACAAAGAAAAGAATAAGTGAAAACCAGTCGTCCTTGATACCAATCTGGTAATGAGGAATTACTCCTTTTACCTGAACATAGCGATTCTCCTCTTGTTCTGTTGTCTTTTCTCTTCTCTATAACAGAGAAATTTTTATTATGGACGGAATTACTTGTACGAAATTCATGTGAGCCTTGCAATGAAAGTGAATATAATATAAACCTTTTTTTTTGCTTTTATTAACGTGATAATAAATCTTTCTCGCAATATTGAACATTTAATAAGCATCGAAATTTTATAAGTACATAGAAAGAGGATAATGATAATAAAATTTCCAGACAATATTTATCGCCATAATTAAATGTTAGTAATGCAAAAATGAATCTTTCTTTTCATCATTTTAACTAGGGTCATCATAAGTCTGTATTATTTCTTAATAAAATGTTTAGTAATAAAATATAACTTAAAAAAAAGTTCATTCGGTATATTCACGTGAAGTTCAATTTAACCTTCAATTAATGTTTTATCCACATTTTCTAATGAACTAAATGAATTTGTTTTCAACAATTTTATTTAAATTTTTATTGAAGAAAAATCTTAACATTTCCTTCTTAGATTTAAATTTAAAAATAACTGAGTTAGTTATTTCAATAAATGGAGCTGTTGTTGTTTTTTTTTCCAAACATTATTAATGTTATTTATAAAATTTAAAATATAATATTTTTCTAAATAGATAGAAAAATATTGGCATACATGCAGATATGAAGATCACGAAAAATAAGATCGAACGATCGAATGATTTATATTTTTTTAAGTAATTTTTTATGAATTTCTAATATATAATGAGAATGTTAGTTGGAATGTGTTAGTTCGAAATTAATAAAAAATAAACTGCATTTAACATTATAACCTAATAACGTAATATGCTTGGGAATAAAATATATACATTTATTCTTTATTTAAATTTGATAGTACAAAAATGAATTTGGAGTCTCGTAAGTTATATACATTATATAAATAAGCATATAAGTACATATGTATTTCTGAAGTTATACCAGATTGATAATTAACGTAAGAGTTCATTAAGTCTTGTTTAACACCTTTGATTATACCGCTTTCAGATTCTTTAAGATGTTTGCTCAACGTATATTAAAATATATGTAAACATGTTTACTACATAAATACTTGAGTAATTAAATAAGAAAGTTCTTTTCATTTACTGAAAGCTGTCGGTTTTACAATGACTGCACGAAATCTTAAAATTGCTTTAAATAAAAGTTAATTATATTTAGGATAAGATGATAAGATTTTTAACACTGCTGAAATATTTTTTTTATAAATAATTCTATGTCAATGTATTTTATAATTTCTAAATTCGTTTAAAAGCGCATTACTATCGCGCATACCAACTAAATGTACATATACAATATTCATACGTATTTGTATGAATTTTAATATCAAAATTATAAAAGAATTGACTTAATCTAATAAGTTAATGTTTGATTTGATTAGGAACGGTGAGAAGTATGCTGTTTAGAAATATAAAATTTGTTCTATATTTTTAACGCGCAGTTTAATGAATTAATCCGATGCCTGTGTGTGTAGGTAGGCTTTCTAAAGTATAAATATTATGTAAAGAGAATATTATACGCTGTTGTATCTACTCAGGGACACTTATAATTATACTGGTATGAGTAAATAAATATTTGTAAATATATAAACTGGAGCAGCAATGTATAATAGACTTGAAATTTCATAATTTATGATTACATTATCGAGAGATTTTACAACCATAAGAATTAATATTTTTCTTAAGCTCCTCGAGCCCTTAAGCGGTTAATTTAAAAAAATAATACAGTAGTACTTGTTTATCCAAATATTATTAATTAGCATTAAAACTCTAAGGGGTTTTTTATTGCGAAACTCGTATCGATTAAGGAAAGTCAATGTATGACTATAGATTGGGGAGAACTTGGCCAAGCAAATAAGAATCGTGATTATGAAGAATGCAATTGTGACGCACTAGGATTGTAAAATGATTTCGGGAGGGCCGCCTTTGTGCCCGGAGCGTGCGTTCGAGTTACGTTCCTTGCACAACGAGGATTATGTTTACTGCGGAAGACATTTAAATTCGGTGAATATATGCGAAACCTCGTAAATGCCGGACTAAGCCTCTGAATTATTTAATCAAGGCTAAGAAATTCTGATGCTTGGATCGTTTAAATAGAATCAGCTCTGCTACTGGACTATCAAATTCTTTAATTAAACGTCACGACCGAATAAGTCGAGATTACGGGAGCCTAATACATCGAGCATATTACGTCTTTGTCGAAAAGTATTTATTCTCTCAACTCAACTCAACTCAACTATAATTTATGCCAGAGAATTCAGAAATACGATACTCTCTCGCTAAGAACTCGACCACGTTATGTTTACATTTTATAAGAATATAATGTCTTAAGGTTAATTTACAGAGTGCCGATCATACTTAATTTAACTGTAATTTCAGATGAAATAGTTAGTTCCTGCAGTTTATTGGACGCATTGAAGCGTCTAATCGGAAGATGTACAAGTCTAGTCGGCCAATATTTTTCCAACTCGTAGATTATTATTATTCGGGACGAGTATTATACAATGACATTAAGAGACCAATTTCCAACGCTATAAGCTTTCCACAACCAGGAGAATTGAACCATTACGACAATGTGGCCCAGTTTTCTGACCAGCGCACGAAAGCATACGCCCAGTGAAAGTATCCAAAACGCGCGATTACGCATTCCCTTGTCTGTGTGGACCCATCCGTGGGCCCGTGTCTCGAGCCGTGTGTGCGCGTGTCCCCGCATCTGTTATTCTTGCCCACCTCTGTAGTACATCATATCTATTTCACAATTGCCATCAGTGCCGAATTGACATTTAAATACACCCGCTCACCCAAAACTGTTATGTAAAATAGCCTTCGACCCGTTGCGCCTTCTCATACTCATATTACGATTATTATCACTTTATTGTCACTTTGAGAATCGTCGTTGGAATAGAGAATTTTTACAAAGATTTTATAAAAATTTCTTGGTATCGAATAATCTCACGTGTATCGTCGACTGTACTATCGCAATATTTTATATTTTCCTCCAAGACCATAAAGTATTTTATTGAACCATATATAATCGCATTTCAAGAAATATAAAATGTAAAAATATAAAATTTCATAAAGGGCTTAACATCTTTTTATGTATAAAAAATTATCACCCTTACGTTTTTAATTATGCTTCAATTAATAAAACTGTTAATCAACTCTTATTTTTATTATTATTATTATTATTATTATTACTATTTAATAATAATAGTATTGTTCTTTTAATGGTGTCCGTAATGTGCATATATTACTGCAATGCCTGTAACGACATGTGTTTTATATATCACGATTATATGATCCCAAGAGGGGTTTAGTTTAATACATCTATAAAAACGTAAAAGGTGATATGCACTAATGCAATGAGAAGGTTAATATATATATATATATATATATATATATATATATATAAAGAAAGAGGAAAAAAGAAGAAAGAATCGAAAAGAATTTGTAGGATTAAGAGTTAAAGATAAATGATCATGACTGTGATCGTAGTAATAATGGAATCCCTTTTAGAATCCAAATAATTCGCGAATTTCAAAGAAATAATTTAACATTGTGCAGTATAAAATGCTGACTGGAGATGCGAGGTTCATTTATTAAGCCTCTAAGCGGCTCGTAAAAGCCTGAGAATCTATTGCCCTCGCAGACATAAGCTCTTGTATTCCAAGTACGCGATATCCGTGTAAAAGATTTCAGTCATACATGAATTTGAAGGAACAAAGGGTCATTCACGATAACGTATCAGCAAGGTCTAAGTGATTCTATGGTATATTTAGCCGACATTAGCTCCGATATTTTTTCCCGAGGATTCGGATCATTGGAAGAAATGAAAAATTAACGTCTTTAATTGTAATGGCATGCAATTATTAAATATGATAATTAGAAGGGAGTACTTTGCTCAAAGCCTACTGATTATTTCTTATAAATAGCTCGTTTGGATGTGTTTTAGATTGAATTGTCGATTAATGAATACCAGCGAGTGTTGATTTAAAAAAAAAAAAAAATTCATACAAGTGATCGAAACTCATGGATTAATCAAACGGAGAAACTACACGCTGCACACTGCACCTCCTTCGGCAAAGTCAATAAAATTACTTAGCTGGCTTTAGACGTGGGATTTTAATTTTCATTCGAATGAGCAGTTTCGTGGAAAGTTAAGAGGCTGTAATTAAATTAAGCTTAAGATAAATGAGGGGGGGTGAATTAGACCCGTAAAACGAAGGCTACTGTTTAATGTTTGCGATGCATATTCTTACAAATAATGCAAAAGAAGTCGTATTATTTTATTCCTTCTTTATCATTATCTGCGCAAATAATTATTAATGACCGCATTTAAAATATATATATATAATACACGAATACTTGTATAAGGCATTCGGCGACTTACGAAACGTCTGCGGTATTCAAAACCTTATCCACTCGCTTTTCATAATGATAATGACAAATTCAATTTTAACAACAAATTATAGCGCTTTTCTAGAACGGGCGGGATTTCTAAGAACCAGGCGAGCTGATATCGACCGCGCAAATAGTATAAAATATATACGTGATCACCATTGGACACGGAGTCTGCTAGTATAGTAGATTTCTACCATAACCGGTTTCTTCATTGCCGGTAGATTCAATTATTATGCGTGATTTTACTCGTAGTATAATGCAAACTAATGAATCTAAGTCTTTTTTTTATTTCACTTTGTGCATTTTTTTTTATATTATTTTATAGATTTATTTAAAAATAACGTAACACTAGGATTTAAGGTCTTTAGGATTATAACTTTTTTTTTACTTTTTTTTTAATATTCTGCTGTAAATTGTACAATATTCGAGTTACCTTCAACCTGTCTTATTTCTTACAGTATCAATACTTTTTAAATAATCTATAGATTTTTTGTTGCTGTACAGTTGTTAAATCAATTAAAAGAAAGTACAGATAAGAAAATGTAAGTAAAAATTAATGCTTATTGTATTGTTATATGTAATAATTATTATATAATTTTTTTAGCTTCACGAACTGCTTATCATATTGTAATTCTTTAATATTATATTAAATATTAATATAATATTAATATAATATAATTAAAATAATATAATATTAAAGGAAAATCAACATTATTCATAAATATCCAATTTAATCATTAAATTTAATATACACATCTAGGTGACGCAATTAGAGTTACGTTCAAATAAAGCTTCTGTAGGGGACTCTATAAAATATTAAAAATCTGAAAATGCAAAGCATTATTATTATTATTATTATTATTATTATTATTATTATTATTATTATTACCATTATTGATTATTATTATTTTGGTAATACAAATTGATTAATGTTGCCATATGACGATATTGTTTAGGACATTTAGTATTTCGCCGGACTATTTACATATATTAAGGTGAAAGTAATCGTTTATACATACTGCGTTTCAACAATATCTGAAGAAGTATATTGAGCAAATCTAAAGTAAAATCATCTTTTAGCATTCCGATTCTTACTTTTATTAAACACTTTTATTCATCGAAATTTATATTGCATTTCCTATCTTACTTGTTACATCTACAGGTAAAACTTTTTTTATACGAATGATAAAAACGGGACATCAAATCTAATCTACTATAGTAAATGTGAATTCATACAAATTTTACAAAGCAGAGTAATTAGATTTAACTCTGCCGAAGAATTATTAAAAAAAGTTTTATAATTAATGGAAATGTCGTACAATAAAATAATTGTTTCTCGTAAACTAAATTTTCAATAGGCGTAAAGTTTTTTTTGTAATCTTAGACATAAAAAGGTTAAAACTTCTGAAATTATCATTCGGGTAAATTCTAAATAATTATATTTATAATTAAATTACTTAATAATTGTAAATTCTGTATAAATTAGAATAAAATAAAAATTATCTTATGACGAAAATTGATGAAATTGATTTATTTACCGTTAATTTCTATAGTTGTCGTAAAGCAAGTTTTCATCAAATTTACAATAAAAATATAAGTTTCTTTTAATATTGTTCCTATTTAACGTGCACCACGATGAATGATATTGAATCGCGCATTCATCGCAACGAACAAGTATATAGTGGCTAAATGTAATAAGTAAATAGAAACGAACGTGAAGACATTGAAAATGATGATTGGATGATTAAATCTAATGATGTTTTCGTTACGGATGCAGCGCAAGTCTCAGATTGATTAAAATTATTATTAATTATGTTAGTGCGTGGTCCAGCGTATATCCTGCAGAGAAAGATTTACAAGAAGATATTAAGGCTGTTGATATGGAAAGTTAATAATCGCCTCTGATTGAAATGCCGGTGAATTTATTTCGGAAACGAATGCGGAGCTTAAGCAGAATAAAATTACTAGTTCCGTTGCCGAGCAGTCATTAGGCTGAGATTTACTAGTCAATGAAATTAGCATTGACTATCTATTCGACTATCTATTAGTAGTTATATTACTACCTGAATACTAATACTCGAGGAGACCGTGCGAATACGAACAATTTTCCAAAATTCCTGTATACCTTGGCCATGATTTTTTCATCAGAAAGCCTCCTGTATGGCAGACGAAACCGTGTTTTATAATTTTAAACTCACAACAGAGAACGCAGAAAGTCCTGGCAGTTTTCTGTTTTGCCGGTCTGCCAACCGGTCTCGGTACGCGCTCCAAACACTGAATAGAAAAAGTCCTGATGATAAGTAAGATGTAATAGAGGAGCCTCGGGAATCGAAAAATAAATGCCTAGAGATAGAATAACATTGGTTATGCTGGCGAAACAAGAGGTGCAGAACTTAGAGGGGATTAAGTTAGAGGGGATCGAATTAACTTGAGAGAAAGATAAATGTCATTGCTAATGTCCAGGTTAACAAAGACTTTAAATACGATTTGGTGTTATTACAATCCTTCGTCATTGGACTTATTAATTATGAATTTAAGCTCAGCCAGCCAAGGAGATAATGCGATACTCTGGATAATGTCTCGGGCATGGTTTCAATTGGCTAAGAATTTTGTAAAACCATACAATAGCACCAAAGGCGATTACGTGATAAGACGTATTACGTTAAGTTTCAAATACGTATCAAAATCAATAAGTATCTCGGACTACATATTAGTTTAACAAGTCAATTACGTTATGTAAAAGGCCAGAAATTAATTTATTTACATTCTACCCTCGTCGAAACAGTTCCTTCTTAGTTACTTCTCACAAACTTTACATATTTTATTTGAATATTTTATCATGACGATGGACAGAGAGACCGGCAAAAACAATTGACGGCATTTTTATATAAAAATTATTTAAAAAGGGAATCTTTGGAGCGACAGCTTTCCGGGGACTGGGAAGGGAAATAAAAATTGAGAAATCCTTACGTCATTCGGAAGGATTAATAACGCGACTACTCGATTATCTTTTGCAAATTCAGACAATATCTACGGGAATTGTTTGCCGATAAGAAATTGTTTTGAGACACATCGGTTCGGTTATTGATAGTTGACGCGCTACCGACGCTCGGAACACTAATATTAGTTACAGCGAAGAAAGAATGATTTAAAGTTCTTTGCGAGGGATACAACTCCGAGCAAATAATTGCACTCTATCAGTTTTCGTTAAAATTCCTTTTTTCAAGAGCATCATCACGTTCTGCGTAAGTTATGATTTAAGCTCGAACTTTCCACTCGCCAACCAAAGGAAGAAAGAACGAAAAAGGAATGAGAAGAAGGATTTTCTATTAATCTATATATATATATATATATTGATTTTTTTTTTCAACCTAATTTATACGATTCCGAGTGACGTGCTGCATGGAATAGGTTATGAAATATTTTCGAGAAATAAGCCTGACAGTTGACGAGGTCAAGTCTAGAGAAGAAAGAAATGGGTTTCGGCAGAAATGACGATATAAATGCCTTTCGGGATATCGATCTGCATATTCGGACGTACGCTCAGTCGTCAGAATTTACGAGAGCAAACATCGAACAAGTAATTATGGCGCTTAAGCGACGTTCTTTTCCTTTTCTGTTTCTTTTTATTATTATTATTATTTTTTTTTTTTTTTTTAATTTATTTATTTTTTATTTTTCACAGCTGCGTTCGTCGCCTTGAGTGCAAATAGCACCAAGGATCGTTTCAATTATTTTATATATTTTATACATTATTAAGGAAATGATTGTACATAGTTTTTATAGGCCAGAGTGCGCGTGACCTTGAGATGGACAATTAAGCAGGGATCAAAGCTGATTACTATCGTAATTATCGAGAGATCTTGGTGGCCGAATGTCCTTAGGAGTGGCGACTTCATTCCCGGCAGAGTCTTATTAAATATATTTTTTTAAGATAGGATCGCCGGTACCGCGGGACGTATCCCCGGGTAAATTTACAGGGACGCGTGTCCCGGGAGGGCGATCGCTTTGACTTTCTCTCAACCGAGAGACTCTCGCTCGCGCTCGGGTGAAAGTGTTTTTATTCGAGTGCGGCGCGCATTGGAGGAGAACTGCCGAATATCGTTACGGCCGGGTACCCTGGTAGCACCTGCCTCGCGTAGACGAGTAGATGGTCCGTCGACGGGCACAGAAATGCTAATCCACCACGAGCCGAATCCCTGATGAGCTAAGGATGCGTGAGCTGATTTTTTACTCCCTTCATTTTTATCAGCGCTCCTTTCGTTGCGCACGAGGAAAGTCTTCAGCCTCGAGATTCACCCGCTTGTCGCTCGAAATCGCGCCTTCCTTTTTTTTCACACACACTCTCTCTCTCTCTCTCTCTCTCTCACTCTCACTCTCACTCTCACTCTCACTCTCACTCTCACTCTCACTCTCGCGCTGATTCCCACTTACATTTTATATCTGGTGCAAAGAGATAACTCGCCGCCTTGGCCTTACATTATTAATAGACTCAAGCTGATAAGATGCTGTGCGCTGTCGCTCGAGGAGAATGAGGAGGGGGTGGGCGATAGTTTTTAATAGCTACAGAGTTACGGCTTTTAAATAATTACTTTATAAAGGCAACATTGTTACTACCCTTAATTAATTAGTTCTTTATTAAATTACGTTCCCTTTCGAGAAAGGGTCCGAAGCTCCGAAAGGACGCAAATATTTAACGTAATGTCATGAGTTATCTCAAATAAGGCAATAAATTTTTGCGCTACTTTTTCGATGAAACGATTTCCTTTTTCCAATTTAATTCTTATACGATTTCCATTTGGTTTTTTTTAATTATTAGCCCGTAGAGTATAATACGAGACAGATAAGATGTATCATTAATCACCAGCTGATCTTTCTCAGCGGATATTTCTCGGTAGCTTTTCCCTATAATTTAGTTTATATCTTATTTTAATTTTTATTGTCTTAAAACTAGGCCGATTCTTGCATAAAAAGGCAATGCCTCAACATTTACGTATTCTTAAATCATATGCTATCTTCATTCCTGCTGATTCAACAATTGTTTCTCTGCTTTATCCATAAAATAACTAATCTTGGAATAATCATATGAATCCGCATAGAAAGTTTTGTAGACTTTACAATCTCGGTAAAAGTTCTTTAATATTCAGACAACTTCATTATCTGTTCTTCTCTCAATTATATATCGATGAAAGATTTAACTCTTTTTTCAAACCGACAGTGTACAAATTTAATTCGAAAAAATTAATTTAATAAATGTGAACGGATGATATTGATGATGATTTTATTTAGAAATCGGGAATAAATAAAACTGAATATTACAAACAAAAAATTAGTAAAACATTTAAAATCTCTGGCAGACATTAGACTAGATTAAGAATAAGGATCAAATGCTTCTTTTTGCATTTGTAATTATATAATAATATTAAAATCATTGATTAAATAACCATTAGAATAAAAACGACGTAAATTGTAAAAATCTTATTTATAATTGACAATTTAGCTACTCACTCTAATCTGTTTTTATTTATAATGCCATTTAATTTAAAAGTAAGAAGAAAATAAATTTTGTACGCTCGAAACGAATTTCTTTTGTTAGTTAATACATAAGACTGTATATTATTACGTATTATTTCGTAATATTTGCACGTTTTAAAAGAAATTTCATGGAGCTTTATATATCTGCCATGACGTAAGTTATGAATTAAAAATTTTATCTTATGTATTTACAATAGTTTTTAATTCTATAAATATGGTGGGTGTGTGCGTGAACATCAAAACATCGAAATGCTTGAACGTACATGAATATTATTTGTTCAATAAAATCATATAAAAAAACTATAGTAAGTATAATTAATTCATACCTTTATTTTATCAGTATGATTATAATTATAGCCAGGAAATTAATTAAGTTATTAAATGATTCTCAATGATTCTATTACCACTGCTCGATCCGATAAAAAATCTTAATAGCGCAACTTAAAATTACTTGCCGATGAATTATAAGTTTATAACGTAGTAGTTTACGATAATCAAACTAAATTGTTCAAAAGAACGATATTCTGTTTTATTAAAGTACGAATCTCTTGCTGGAAATTAAAATCTCCACGTATGCAATAATTCTTAAACTATAATTCCTCGAAAGTAAGCTAATTAATTGAAAGTAAAATTGTATTTTAACTAATTGTTTAGATGTCTCAGTTAGTTACGTTAATATTATACAAAATTACAATTAGGCCGAGAAAATGAAGTCTTCATCATATTTATTGTAATTACATGTCAGAAAAATTAAACGATCCTCTAAGGAAAAGTGTCGACATAACGGAATTAGAATTTCTATTCACTAAAATACGTCACTTATAAAGAAATAAAATAGCAATTAAAAAAAAATACACGAAACGGAATTCTTTTGTGTAATCTATTTTTTACTGAAATAGAAATAGTTTCACCGACTTCATTTAATTGTAATTTTATACTGGAACAGTTCGAAAAAAAAGGAAGATATTTTCCGTACGTCAAATATCTAGTCCAAAACTTTCAGCGCCGACTTTTTAATTAACTCTATTGCAGAGATTCGATCGATGAAATGCACCAAATACCAGAACGATTCATCCAAACTAATCGTGATTATATGTATATACATGTGTGCAGAGATTCTCATAATAACAATAGTTCCATAATCGAAAAATAAAAATGTTTAAGAACCAAGGAGTATTATTTATAAATTTGTAAAATTACATTTTGCAAAAACTTTTTGTTCACTCCTCCAGTGACTTTCAAAATTATTATTCCGCGATTTTTCTGTATTTTAACTTATCTCTTAGGTTTTCTTTTATAATTCACGTTTCACAATCGACTTTGTCCGTGCAAAAAGTATTATTATTGGAATTATTATTTTAATAATGTATTTGTAAACTACTTATCGAAATCTTTTACTGCCAAACAGCCATTTAGTCACAAGGTTTCATAATGTATATTATATAATCGGATATTAATTCAATATTAAATAATATGAAATAATAATAATAATAATAATAATAATAATAATAATAATAATAATAATAATAATAATAATAACAATCATAATAATGCACCGTATGAGAGTGAATTGCAATTAATTTACTTAAGAATAAGAGCTTCGAAAGCTGTGAAATGAATCTGAGGCGATAAGAAACTAAATTTGTAGAAAACAACTTTAAATTTCATTATCATGAAATGGACGGCTAATCTCATTCTTCAAATGGTCGTAATTTTAGGAATACCTATACATAGAAAAAGCATTCGTGATAAATCTTGATGAGTCGAATCTTATAAGTTACTGGCGCATTTAATCATGGAATCTGGATACACCAGCCTCCTTCATTTAAAATACATAATTCATGTAGCATTATTATCGCTCGGAAATTGAATGCAAGAGTTGACGAGTTGAATTTATTCATACACATGTATAAAATAAAATACTGATTTAACATTCTTTGGCTTGGTAACTGTGCAGTTGCTCGTTCGAGAAATGAAAGAAGGAAGCCAAAGACATTCAGAAAAATGTGGAATTATGGCAAGGACCTTCTTTCCTACATTTTTCATTTACATATGATCGGAAAGTTATTATTTTCACTTATAGAAATGTTATCTTCCATCGGCGAGCCTCGCACGCCATGTACGCCATGTACACCATGTGTATATACACATACGTCGTATATATCGAAGAGTCAAGACAGCACGTGGACTATCGGCACAATGTGAAAGTTGCGAAAGGATGATGATCAGAAAAAAAGATACAGATGCTTCGTAAGTATTTAAAGTGTTATCATTTTAGCCATTCCTGAATTTAATATGTCGTCAAATTATTCCCAACTTCTGCTCTCACTTTTTATCGATAAAGTTATAAGAACTCGGGACAAATTGTTACTTTATTGCCTTATATTACAACCATTGATGACAATTCTCAATAATAAGCACAAATTAGAAAGTAATTAGTTTTTTAATAATTATATATTTGATGTATTTGGAGCCGAGTACTTTATATTGTAGTAACATGCTCGTAACTATAGTATTGGTTAGTAAATACCCTATTGATTACCGATAAAAAGTATTACATAGATGATGAACCTTTAGTAACTATTTAGAGTATCCAACTTAAACGATAAATTGAATTACTATATAAAATATTCAGACAGAATGTTAATATTATGTCCCCGATGCTTCGTTACGAATGATTTATCTGCTTTTATCTGAAAATAAAATCGACACGATAACTTTAAGCAGTCTAGCGAAGAGCTGTAAAATTTTCTTTGCGGCATTGTAACAGTATATCACTCGTAACCCCTTTATAGACTGGGATTTTTTATGAAAACCCGAAAGTATTGAGTTTTTATTAACTGCTTATCAAATATAAGCTCTTAAGGTTACTATCTGAAATGCTCTAATAATTAAAATGATAAATCAGTATTGTAGCCAGATAATAAAATTCACATTAATCATTCGACTCCCATTATTTCATTTTATTAATATTCTTTAATGCCGTATGTAGAACTACGGATTAAAATATTCATATTCAACTGTAATCTGACTAATACTAATAATGCCATTCTTAGAGAATGATTCACATAGAACATGAATATGATAATTATTTCTTACTGACAATCCTTTATGGAAAGCTTATACTAAATACTGACGGAAGTTAAATTACACAAATGAGCATGTCGACATAATCCTCCCACGTGAAAACCTGTACTTTGTACAGTTCATATAGAATAAAGTATTTATGTTTTTATAATAAAACGTCATATATTCTTAGAGCTAAAGTCATTTTAGCGCATTTTTATTCGTATCTACATTCGTATTAAAAGAATCGAAAACTTTTAAAATTATTTGGGCTTTTGTAAAATAATATGAAAATGATACTACGGAATTAATTGTTTCGTGTTTATTTAGAAAATAAGCATAATTTCAATAATTTTAATATAACTCTGCTTTACGGTTATTTTAAAAGTAATTAAATATAAATTGATTGGAGTTGGAAATTGTTGGAACAATTTTAAACTAAAATTTAATATAAAAAAAGAAAAAAAAAAGGAAATGAGTGCTATTACAATTTCGAAGGCCCAGTTACAATATTAGATAAACATCTCACTTCTATAATACTTTATTATTCATAATATCGGGAAAAAGATTTAAATTACTCCCAAAATGACAAAATAAATCAATTTTTATGGTTTCTGTAATGTAGAAACTATTACGAGTTAATAAAAAGTTAATTAACGTATGCTCACTAATACATTATGACTTAAAACCATTTCTATGTAAGCTTATTGACTTTTACTTTCTACTTTAATAAATAGAATCATTTATAATAATAAATTTCTATTTATTTATTTTTTTTCTATTCTCTGTAATCATGAAATTGTATCAAAATATTGAAAGTTTTTTTGTTTTAGAAAAATTTATAATTGATACGTAAAAAATATTATATTTCTTAAAAAATCTGAGTCACAAGACAAGAAATTTATTACAAAAAATAATTGAACATTTTTCATAATTAAATAAATTTATGTACCATGGCATCTTTAAAGTAGATTAAGCCATGCATCATGTAAGTAAAAGTTAAGCAATGCAATAATGTCAATTTAAAAAAAAAAAAAGAATAAAGAAAAAAGAGAAAAACGATCCAAATACCGTCTATTACATTAAAAAGATTAATATATTTCATATTATCTGAAGGAAAATCATGTATTCTGTATTATTTCAAAACGCATACTTAATTATTTTTATAAGCCTTATATGAATATTTTCTCCATAATGACTAGGATATTTTAAGATTATCGTAATTTATTAAATAAAATAATTCCTTTGAATCTAGATAACGGAATTCGATCGACTGATAACTAAACTACATGTATAATTTACTTCTTATTCAATATCGTTATAAACACACGCGGGCGCGCGCGTATATATATATATATATACATATGTCCATTCGAATAATGAAAATTTAAACTTGTTTACACAGGTAAAGGAATAAGGATAAATTAGCATTTTAATATTCCTATCTTGATAACATTGAACATGAACTTTTGGAAATGTATTAATAAATCTTTTAATTAATAATTGTAAAAGAATATAGGCAGAGTTGGTATTATAAAAAAAAAAAAAAAAATACTCTTAGCTTTTATTGTAATGAATAATTTTCTTCCAACGTCACACATTTATAGTGAATTTTTTTGTTTCAATTTTAAATTAGTATGTGTATAGTCAGATATGATTATTGATTGATTAAAGAAAATTTTGTTTGGAAAACCTTAAAAACCATGATAATATTAATTTCCTCCTTCATTGCATAACACGGGATAATAGAATTGTAATTTCACATTGAAAAAATTTACTAATAATAAAAAAAAAAAAAAAAAAAAAAAAATTCAAGCCTTTATATTAAAGTTTCTATCCGCACTTGATTAAACAAATTTATAAATATTTGAACGTAATTTTATTTAAAAATAAACGTTCGTTTCGTATACATTGAAATTGCTTTTCATCTATTACGCTTTAATAATCGAATAAGACTTAATTGCTATTGATAATCTTCGTAAGAGGGTCATTAATATCCTTAAATATACTTGTATAAATTTCGTTGTATAATAATAATTAGAAATTATGAAGAAAAGGTCTTATAAGGAGTGCGTTCTTAAGTGGTCGATGTTTAATTGAAGTACATGCATTAGTCGGTGTTATGGACTTATGGAGTGGGTAGATCATTGCAAATCCGTATTAGAAATTAAATTGGACGAATTGCTTTGCGTCAAGGTAAGTCAATAATACGAATTTTTATTATGGATCAACTCCATCAACGTTATGACGGCTAGCGTTGTATAATTTCGTGCTATCGATCGACTCGCGTAACAATAAGTCCCTTAAAACCTGACATAGGACATGTGATCCGGATATAACAGAATATCCCGCGGAATTTAATTGGTATTGTGAATGTGCGACGAGCAGAGACAATCGATCGATAATGTCGAATCGAATCGCTCGCTGTCGGACGCACGTCTCATTTCGCAGACGCGATCGCCAATCTCTCTCCGAGTAATAAGATCCAGCAGCCTCAGATCCACGCGAGACCAAGGAAGAAACCGTGAAGGATGCCTTCAAATTTTATTTTTTCACTCTTTCTTACGACATCTAATCGCGTTGGCGCTGTTAAATAGCCGAGTTAAATAGCCCTTCACTCGCCGAATCTAATCGAGAAGCGAGAGAAAAGAAAGAAAAAAAGTAAATAAATAAAAGATCGGCCTTGTGCGAGCGAAAGGGGCCGGAGGGGCTTGGGGAGACGGGGCTTCGCGGCGCGGAAGTCGGGGAGTGCGCAGACTCGCAGAGCCGACCTGGAGGTACCCCGGTAGGTTTCACGCAGGGCGTTTTCACTAGAGAGCGCGACGACGAAGAAAGGCTTTCTCGCCGCGGACCGCATTATCTTTCGATGATGCAAGATTACCGTACTCCGTCCCACTTGAGCGTAACGGCCCCTCTTTCTCCTCCCTCCTCCTCCTCCTCCTCCTCCTCCTCCTCCCACGGCCGACTAATTACACATCAACGTCTGAGAGACATTCTCGAGACGTTCTATATATAAGCCATCCGTTCTCACTTTATTTATTTATTTACTTATTTATTTATTTATATATTTATTTATTTATATTAAACCTGACCCCAATGGCTTCACCCTCTTACGCGTAAGAGCAATAAGATCTTTTTTCTTTTTTATTCAATTACAATCTCATGTACAAGGCAATGTTATGCAAATCAAACTCAGCCATTACGTATTTACATAATTTTTACACAAATATTGGAAAATATGTTCATTAATTTTTTAAGGGGACTTTTTGTTTTTCAGCCGTTTACTGCGGAAGTAACGTCTTACAAGCACTCCACGTACATTCATCTTATTTATTAAATTCTAGACTGGATTTTTTTACGCTACTCTTCGAAATCCTTTGCTTTTTATTACATCAATTATGATATTTTTACACCACTTACGTTAAACTTATTTTAGAAATATAATACATAATACTTGCAATTTACATTGTTACGATAAAACGGAGAAGAAAAAAAATCACTATTTATCATTATCGATTACTTTTTTCATTGTAATTTTCACATAACAATGTAATTTCGATGAGTTGCCAAATGTTTTACGTAAATTAATAACGGAATATTTCTCCTTGTCTTTTTTAATACTCCCATAGCTTTAAAATAGATAAGTTTATAAAAACTTTTGTGGATGGCCGATCCACAATAAATAATTTAAATTGGGTAGGCGAAGAGCGGATAATGGTACTTGTATCACAATCTCATAAGATTTTACAGAGGATTCTATGGTTTCTTGCCTCAAGTTCCCTCGTCCGAAGTCTGAAGTCGCAACTTCGGCTCCTTTAGAATATCTTTGCTTAGTTTCGTTATTATCCATCGAGCAGGACAATGAGAAGAGAAGTTTCTTATTCTTTCAATGCCATTAAAAGTGAATGTGCTAAAAACCAGTTACCGATGATCGCTCCAATATATTTCGTTTGCTCTGCGAGTGCGATGTTACTGCTGATTTCAAGGTTAGTTGAGCGAGCCTCGCGACTCAAATAAATTTCGTTGCACGCATTCACACTCGATTTTATTTCTTATTGAAATAAGCGATACAATTAAGCGATTAAGCAACATTATCATTCTCACAGGCCTGTGCGAGGTTCTTTCTTTTTATAAATAAATGCATCCTCTTATGCACCGCGTACCGGCCGTATTAGCCGGAAACGTAAACGAATTCCAGTATCTTGCTTTAACGATCGCGAGCTTTCGACAGATTCCGCTACAGAAAGTGCGTAAAACTCAGGGAATTTCCTAAGAATCTCACATATTCACTTCAAATTATAAGGAAAAATGTTATTTTTAAACGCGCCTGCGCACCTTACTTCCTTAATAAGTTCCGATTGAATTGCTTAAGTGGGCTCCGCACACGTATTCCACGTTAAGCCAGCCTCGGTAAAATTAGTGACATAATTGTAAATAAAACTTGAAAGGTATCGGATATTGAGATAGGATAAACATGAAAATAGTCCTCAGACGTATGTTGATTTAATTACACGTAACGATATACTGACATTGCGTGTACAAGTTCTATTTCAAGGAGTATTTTTAAAAATGTCACACTTTTTCCCTTTAATGCATAACTTGGCACGTAATAAAAATTATATCATTGTCATTGATATACGAATGCGCGCGTTAGCGTTGAGACGTTAAACATGAGACTCGGTAAATATATGTTGGATAAAAATATATTACTACGAAGTCTTGGAGGGATAATCTTGTGGGAAAAGGAGTGGTGCTCGTACGTGCATAAGGAAGGACGGAAGAACGACGATAATGATTTTCATTTTCGAAGAATCGCACGCGTGGACTTGCCATCGACGCTACGTTTCCACTTTACGATCGCGGGCCCCGGCATGCAGTATTTTTATGAGATAATTCGCCATTATCTGCGCAATGGAGACCTGTGGGCGGAATTACAAGAGAGATTTTACAATAACGTCGATAGGGAGCGAGCAATAATGATTCGAATGATCGATCGATCGATCGTTGCCTTTACAGCTCAATAATCATACTCGTGCTGCTATAGAAGATGCATCCAATGAAGCAGAACGTAGCTGAAATTCCGGAGACTCGGACTTTTTTTTAGATTCCAGGGGATCGAGCACCGGCAGGTCGTACGCTCGAGGAGAAGGTGTCACTTGCGGGGTCAGAAGGAGTCGAGGAGATCGGGAGGGACTGAGTTGCCGACCCCGTAATCGCGGGCTTATCCCCGCGCTCCGTAAAAAGCCATACTGTATGGAGTACAGCGGTGGCTGTGGTAGTGGTGGAGGTGGTGGAGGTGGTGGCGGCGGTGGCGTCGGTGGCCATGGCGGTGGCGGTGGCGAGTGAAAGTAGTGGGTAATCGCGTTTGAGAAAAATCCGAAATAGAGATCAGCGCCAATATGCGAGGAGTGCGTGCGCGCACTTGCATGTACGGCGGCGGGAGGGGCAAGGGGCGCGGGCATTAGACCAGGGAAATTATAGACGGGAGCCGAGCACCAGCGGAGCGACTTTGTCCATCGCTTTTAAATGGGAGCTGAATTTGCGGCCCGCTATTACGTTATCAGAGTCAGACTCTACCTGACATCGGCCATCCCTGCCTCCCCCCCCCTCTCTCTCTCTCTCACTCACTCTCCTCCTCCTCCTGCTCCTACGCCCGGCCATGAGAACACGGTTTCAAAGGATGGGACCGTTAGTTTCATTCAATACACGTACAATAATTTCATTTAACAAGCGCTTCCACCTGAGCGCCTCTTGAGAAATATTCCAATAATTCATTGCCTTGCCGCGTTTCTACCTAATGATGGTACATTTTATAAGCTCCCTCCGAAGAAAGTCCTGCCACGTATCTCCGACTACTTTTACTCGAATCGCAATTTTATTGTACTTCATTGCAATCTGCCATTAGAATGCCTTGAGCCTTCTTTTCCACCAGACGACGGTAGCCTCATCTTAATTTATTTTCTTATGCTCGTATCGATAATTCATTTATCACTTATCAATATTTCGAAATTATTTTCACAACATCATAAGCAATTTACATTGTGCCGTAAATACATTTTTTATTTGAATTTTCGATACTTTTTAATCAACCTGAGTTACGAGCTTAAACTCATACAATGTCGATATTTTCAGTCTCATTAACACGAGATAATTCGATAAATTCATATTTCGCAATTGTTTTACATATCAATTTCTAATCATATTCTTATGCTGCCAATCAATATTTCACGGCAAAGCCTATTTGACAATTATTAAAACCGAAACAATAATACTATTAAATAATTCATGAGTAACTTTTTTACTGAATTTTATATATATATATATATATAAAATATATTTAACGTGCACGTCAGTTGATCATAATTATGAATTTAAATAAAAATTAATTTCATGCAAAGCATATCCGCTCCCTTATAAAAACAAATTTATGTTCTATCTTTTAATTATTTCTCTTGTTGGATTTATCACGTATAATTTATCGTATGTAATATTTCAAGAAAAAAATTTATAATTATTCTTTTCTGCTCGATGTTACGCTCATTTATTTATTTAAATAACGTTGACGCTTACTTTTTATTAAGCAAGTCTGTATCTATGCAAAGTATTTGCATAAAGTGAAAAATGCCATCTAATACAAATTTTATTGAGATGCTTGAAATTAAACGCGTTTTAAGAATTACTTGTGGTATAAGAAATTACATGTAACGTTGTTTTCTCTCTCCAAAGTTACAATCTTTCTTTAAAGAAGAGAATTTCAGTGGAAATTATTATTTGTTATTATTGTTAAATGACGATGTTAGTAGCAATGATATTAAGTTAGTAGTGATAAAAAGCGATTAAAAAGCTCCGCTTGTCTTATAAAATGTTTTATCATTTTTTCGACGCCCAAATACATTATAAGGAGCAATGGATATTGCATAATGTGTAATATGCTTTCTTTGGAATCGACGAGAAGCATATTACGCCCTTTATGTAACTGAAACTACAATTGGGTCTTTAGCGAAGGAAAAATAATGGAAGCTGCCGAGCCGAGAAGTAATATTATAAATCATCGTGTTTGTTAATTGCGGCGTTGTGATGGAGACGAGCTGAAAGCCGAATCGGAGGTATGAGTAACGCCTAGACCAATCGTGGTAAGATGTCTTTCCGGAGACGTGAGCAAAGACGACAATGAAACCATCAATTTCTCGTTGCGGCTTTGCCTTATGGAGTCTAGCCAGTCTTCCGAAATATTGCTTATGCCTCGGAGTGTAAACGAGGCTTGGATGGATCACTTGATCGGCCTCTCGGACGGGAAGTGAGGCGGGGGGGGGGCTCTCGATTTCCACCTAATTGGCGCATGTGGCTTTGTTCAATTAAATCACTATCTTAAATGTAAATAAACATTTCGCTTCCCGGGGTCTGAGTAAGGAGAGATGGGCAGGGACTCGGGGGTGGGCGGGGGCTCGGATACGTAGACCGCGCAGCCTCCGTGCGTGTTAAACGGAACGATTAAATAGGCATTCCGCAAGAACAAAAGAAAGAAATGGAGGGAAAAAAGGATCACATGGATGGATGCATCGCGCACCGAAAGTATACGCCAATGGCATCCTCTCCCCCCTCCGTGAGTGCGGCGATTCCGAGCATCCACCGCGTCTGCGCTAGAACTTGGTCAGGTAGAGGCAGAGAGACTTTCAGTGGGATAAGCTATATAAGAGAATGTCTTGCCGGTCCGCTGAGATAAACCCTGTGTGTGTGTTGTCCGTTCAGTGTCCCTTGTGCCGCTTTTAACTTGCACTCTTCTCTCGCACTCTATCCGTCTCTCGCTCTTTACCTCACTCTCTCTCTCTCTCAGCCTCTGAGCCCCTCAGTCCTTTAGTCTTTCAGTCTTTCAGTCTTTCAGTCTCGAGGTCTTGCAAGCCGTAAGGTAAGTCCATGATTTTTACTGTATTTTAAAGGAGCGCACAGGACGATTGTCCCGCTCTCCGATCCTTAATTAATGCTAACAAATAAATAAATAAATTAATGAATTAATTAATCAGTAAATAAAAACGAAAGAAAGAAAGAAAAATCGTAAGTGGAGCCTGACTGTAAGAAGGGAATAAAAATGCTCAGACTTACCCAGAGAATTAATATCCGAACAGTAGGGATGGCGGGAGGGGGGATAATTAGTAGAAGTGTAGAAAGCGAGCGTTTAATCGGGCGGCTCTATTATAATACAGTTCTCGTAACCGAGGCCGATTATCCTTAAGCTTCTTATAATTTTCATGCAATTTAAATAACTCCCTCGAGAAATGTCCCGACGCGACTTTCTATTATACATAGCTAAACCAGCTCATTTTTATCCGTACCGGTGAGCAAAGCTTTATTTATTTAAAAAATCTTACGCGCGTATACAAAGCAATTCGCTTCCGTAATCGCACCCGGGCGCCTTTGACCGCCCCGCGACATCTCGAAATGATCCATATAATTATATAAAGGTGGAAGGTGGGGCTGATGGAAGGTGCCTTCCCGCGGGAAGGACATCCCCGTCGCTATAATACAGAAACGTACGATCAATGAATACGGTCTTCCTCACCCGCCCTCCCAAACCCCACCCCCCTCTTGTCATTCTTTCGGCTCCTCGTATCCGCTCTCGTATTTACACGGGAGCGCCGTACATTATTTATGCACTGTGCGCGTACTGTACGTGCACCGAGTGACTATCAGTCGATAAAATTTGCAAATTGAATTTGGTATGTAAATAAATAAAAATGCTGAAAATGCTCGTAAAACATAATTCTCGGCGTATTACGAAAGTCCCCGGCACGAGGACTAATAAACTCTGCCCGAAACATATTTACACAATCATTCGTTAATCCGTAAATTCGCTTTAATTCATAAATTTCCGGAACTAACTCCTTAAGGCAAAGGAGGCTGTCCGCGGGCAAATTATCCAGCGAAAGCGATTAAACTTTTACTCGATAATATCACAGGAGTGAATACCGGTATGTAAAAAGGAAATCCCGCTCGCCCGTACCTTTCCCGACGCGGAAATCAACCGATATTAATCACTTTCATTAACACCGCCCGAGATCAAGGTATGCACGTGTACGTGCCCCGCCGCTCGCACGAAAGCTCGCCCTCGTGTTCGTAATCTCGTTAACGGGGAGAGCCTCGTACCAATGACCATTACAACGTGAAAAGTGAAGAAGAAAAAAAAACATGATCGAAGCGAGAGCTCGCGATTATTCTGCGGGAGATAAATAGTAAATTAAAGCAAGCAGCCGCCGCGGTTATCGGGGAATATTTATGGCATATTTATGGAATGTTTATGGAGTATTTATTGGCCATGGACGGGATACGGTGCCGAATTGCCAGAGAATCGCATTAATTAGTATTACGCCGACATAACGACGCACTTTTAACGGTGAGCTCGTGGACTTTTTTTCGCCCGCTTCGATCAATTCCTTTAATGGGCTCGAATGCATTTTCCATGTGTCCCCTGTCCTGGAAAAATCTAATTCGCCTGCTGAACTTTCCCGATATACCCCACCCCCCTAATTCTGTATAAGCTGCGGGACACGGGGGGAACGAGGGAGATGAACGTTTTATTTAATTGAAGGAGTTGTCGATTCGGCCGTGTGGTCTGAAGCAAAAAAAAAAAGAGGGACGAATACGCGAGTAGCCAGGCTAATGAGCAGCGGTCGAGGCTGAATTGAATTAGTGATGGGGGGGGGGGTAAGAATCGATCGCCATAAGAATGAAAGCTCGAGGGCGTGATCGGTCAATCGGCCGAAAGCAACTGGTTTCTGGCCATCGACTCCCGATCAGGACTTTCCACGGGGAAATCGAACGAAGCTCGGCTTTATATAAATGCCGCGAGAATTACGAAAGCCACCCGGAGCAGCCCGGAGCGGTCGGCAATTATGTCGCTCCGTTCGACCCCGGCCCTCGTCGGCTCACCACCACCCCCCGTCCCTCCTCCCTTCCCCGGTCGCCCTCCCGAACCATTGCCGCACATCGGCGCTGCTCCACATTTCCTTTTCGAAACGCGGGAAAACACTGCTGCGAGGAACGGGTTCGCCTCGGCTAGGAACGCGGCTTAGTCCGGTTACGCGGACTCCGGGCCACGCGCGCACGTACCCACCGGACAACTATCTCCCCTTTCGCGCCTCAGCCCTTGCGTAACCTCCACCGTGCCAATACTCTTATTATCCCGGCGAGAGGCCCCATTTTTATTTACTTGCTCCGTCTACTCCGTGAAAGAGATCATCGAGGCCACACCGCGGTCCATCGAGGAGCCCCGCCTCGCTCCGACCGGACTAGGGCGTCTGTCACGAGTCTACTGAACACGGGCCATGCGTGCGCGGGACACGCCGCGCCACCCGGGGGACCGAAAGTTCCTACCCTCTCCCTACTAAATTAAGGAATTTCCTTAATTAGGCATTACGGCGACAATGAGCAGTCGCTTACGGGTTAATTAAATTAAATCAAGGCACGTTTTACTTTTTAGTCCGTACGTATGATTTCTATCTCAATACGAGTTCATTTTAACGATTATAATAAGCTATTCGAGCTTTCCCGTAGGGATGTGCCTCTACCGAAGACTCGCCTGCACTGACTACTACGAGTTCATCCGTATTAGTATAGGGAATTTACACTGGCAGCCCTTGGCAACGCTGCACGAGTACGCTTGCGTTCCCTGGCATTCGCCTGATCTCGAATATGACAAACACGCGAATCGACAAGTAAAGGGACATTTCATTAATTAATTCTTTATTTATTTTACATTGTGTTAAAAAGACCGATGGAGTGCATTTGTCCGCGTCTCCCTTTTACAAATGCCAACTAATGCTATTTCCGTGAGACTGTAACTTTTCTTTAGCATCTGCGCAGAACGAGATATGACATTCGATGTTCAAGAATTTCATTAGGTATCGACAATACAAGGCTTAGAGCAGTGCTTTAACATAATTTGCCCTTTCCTCGTACTCGGAATCCGTTTGAAAATGAAAATGAACGTGAAAAAAAAATTAATAATAATAATAATAATAATAATAATAATAAATGATTCGCTGTATCCTAACGAATCTACACGTTTCGGATTACTTTCGAATCAGTAGAAAGTGTAGACGAACTGAAAACGGTTGACGATATAATTCATTCCTTCGTTTCCCTCGTTACGACAATCGATTAAGAACTATATTTAAAACATTGCAATTATTACATAGAATAATAACGGCGTACGGCGTAGGAGGTGTGTATGTCCGGGGACATTGAGCGCGGAGATAAGAAAGACATGCCGGAAAGAGGAAGGAATGCCAATTAAGCGCTAATGCGACTGCCAGGCTCAAACACAATCTCGTTCCATTACGCTTCCAACATAACAACATAAACAAATTCCTTAGCTCGCATACGAGGAGATATAGCCGAAGCGAGAGCCCAATGGATGACCACGTGGTCTTTAATATAAGAAAGGAGTGCCCGCGCGTCGATCCCAACTGAACAAAAACATAAAAAGATACCTAAGAGCGAGCCTGTAATAATTGAAATGACGATGCAGGGGGGTGTCTGTGTGTGTGCCTGTGTGTGTGTGTGTGTGAGAGAGAGAGAGAGAGCGGGTGAGTATGGTGCGGGCAAGGCTCACCGAATAAAAAGATAAGTAACGAGGTACTTTGTCCCTACGACGCTTTACGGCGCTTTACGACGCTCTTGCACCCGCGCCGACCCTAACATACCGAGCAGCTATTTTAAGCCTCTCTGTCTCTCTATCTTGGATGATGTATTGCGCCGGCCATTGACAGCCGGACTTGCGTTTCATAATTCGCGCCTCAAGGAATGACGCGAAATAGCCCGAGCTGTTTCACTTCCATAGCCCGCGCCCAGCCTCGCGCCCCCTACACCATCTGCGGGGGGATAGCGCGTATCGAGAGCTCGGATCTAATTTTCGATTTTCCACATCCCCCGTCCCCTACCCCATTTCGAAATACATATTCCGCTACGCTTCCCGAGGTATTTATTGGAGGAATTGCCTGTAACCGCGCCGGATTATTCGCAATTTCGTCGCGTCCCTGGTACCGCCCGTGTCACTACCACGTCCCCGCGTCTCTTTACATTCGCGGAAACGCGCGTCCACTTCCCCGCGACTACGCTCTACCCGCTTAATGATTTATGCATTTCTTTTTTCTCATTTTTCTTCTTCTTTTTTTTATTTACTTTAACGAGGACAAATAATACGGCTGAAATAGTCCTACGCTTAAGCCGTCTTTTAACTATTTTCCTCTAATAATATTTATCACTCTTAACGCGCTAATGGACTTATTTATTTAACAACCGAGCTTTTTCTCCAAAGAGCTCCCTGAACTTTCACAACTATTTTCGTTTCTTCTTATTTACCTTAATTACTTTATATCGAAATTTTTTACACAGTCGAGTTAAGCCGCATTCGCCGACGCCTTTTCTCAATGTACATATTTCTAATACAACTCGTTACAATAAATACTTCGTTATCCAAAAAATACCAACACATTTATCCGCTTTCGCTCAAACAATTATGTAAATACATTCGTAAGCGTGAGGCATTAAACGGCACATAATCATATCTGTAAACAGATCGCAATAAAGTCATAATGATTAAAATTTTTTATTTATACCGTAGATAAATAACATTTAAACATCGTATACTTAATTCATGACAATATTATGAAAAAAGGTATACAATTATTACGCGCCTTCTATAACAGCATTAAAAAAAAAAAATTCAATTCAATTGTAAGTAATAAAAAAATTAATTGCAACTATATAATTTTATTTCAAATTTTACAACTACGTATACTGCCAGATCGGCAGCTTTAATTTCCACTCTATAATAGTTACGAAATTTTTTATTCAGAGCTTATAACAATTGAAAATAAATTTATATTTCATTTAAATTACGCTCCTTATTTATTCTCGGACAGATAGAAGAAAATCATTACAAATTAATAAAATTAACGTACTTTATTACCTATATTAATGCAATAAAACTTTATTACTAATAAATACAGTCGGTTACGTACAATAATACGTAATCCTATGATTCATTATAATTTTTATATCGAGATAGAGACATTAAGTTTCATAGGTTAGAAGCGAGAACAAAAAAAAAAAAAAAAATTGAAGAGAAAAAGATCAAAACCCAAATATTTCATTCCCTAATTTTTATAGATATTTTCTGAACAAAGATTGATTAACTTGTTTGTTTCAAATTACGTACGCACGCACGCACACACGCGCGCACACAGAGTGGATAATGTGGTTCTTTGTTTTGTTACAGCAGCATTTGTTGAGCTGGTGCTCAAAAATACTTAACTATTGTGATTTAACAAGAATCTTATAATATATCGGGCCTATTCATCAATTAGTCTTATGGGGAATCGGTATTCCCGCGGATCGGCTTTTAATGGCTTATGAATCGTTTGATTGCCCTTTGTATTTATTTTCCAATCGAAATTTCGAAATTATAAAGCTTACTTTGATACATCGACGAGAATCAGTGATCGAACATGAAAATCAGCAATAAAAACAGTTGACTCTATTAAAGTCAATAATAGTTTACATCATTATATTGAATTAAGGATTTCATAGCTCGCTAATTACATTTTTATATGCACATTTAAAGGAATGATCAGTCATGAGAGAAAATCGGCTTCGAACTCTCAGGTTGGATTATTGTTATACTTTGTTTCGTGATTATACTTCATTAATTCTCAATTATTGCCTTTAAATTAAGTAAGAGTTGAGTATTTACTACAAATAATGTTGTAATTGCAATATTAAAAATCCATAAAACTTGTCTATCGATTTTTTCACTTGCATTATCGAATCGTATAAATAGAAGTATCATTTTATATAATGATCGCGGTACAATCTTCATTTAATTGTATTATTACAAAGTTTACGGATCGGGACAAACAACTCAAATATCGTAAACCAAAAGACTACATGAATTTTTATGAAAATGTTATTGGTTTATTCCCATTTTATTTATTTATAAACAAATTTTTTTTACAACTGCAATTAAGCTAATATACGTAGAAAAATAATTATACTAAAAAGTCATGGCTATTTCATTTAATGATTTAATTGTCAAATGGAATGTAAAACTAGTGCTATTTAACGAAGTTTATAGTTTGTTTTGATTGTGCTTTTTCGTTAGCCTCTTCATTAAAATTAACCGACATGACTTACAAACGATTTAATTACTGGAAAATCATAATTTCAAAAAACTAAGTAAACTCTTTAAATAATCGGTGATATTTTAATATGTAAAATATGCAGCCATAATAACGTTTTTAAGCCATTTCGTATTATCTTATGTTAATTAATACATTGGTTTTAAGGTTTATTTTTTTTTTCTTGTTGTTTATATAAAATTGTGGCTCGCAGAAGCAGGGCAGGAGGAAAATATTTTCTGAAAACCAGCAATTACACTGCCCCTGTAAAAGTAAAATATTAATTATGTGCCCGTATCCTTGCATTCTAAAAATAATTATAGAAATTAAAAGTCTCTGAATTCATTGATAGTAATGCAGCGGAGAATTTAGCACAAAATGAAGGAAAATAAATACACCCGATATTCTGACATAACAAGAATTCGAAATATTTCACGAGAAAGGTGCTGCTGCTCATAAATAATTATAACTGTTATGTATGAGCGACCCGAGCAACCCGTGCTTTTAGCCTCGTACGGATTCATATAATCAATTATCGGGATTTAAAATAAAACTAAAAAAAATAAAGCCTTTTCGTGCCTTCCGAATGAAATATAATGAAAATGTAAAAAAGAAGTTCATATGTCGCCGGTCACGCCGGTTATTTATTTTCCCGACACACGTAGCCGGCGGCGGTGGCGGCGGAGGTGGCGGAGGTGGCGGAGGTGCGAGGCACGGGCAGGTCGAGTAGGTAAACTGTATTTTTCACGCGTCCAGGAAGTAAATAGCTAATGGAGTACAATGAGCGTAGTGCGGGACGTCGGGCATTTTAACGGCCGGGCGAATCTCATTGCACCGTGCCCGTGTGAATTTATCGATACGATTTGCATTTTTTCTTCCCGACCCTATTGTCCCCCTGCCCCTCCCCCGGACTTTCACTAGGCGGATTCCGCTCTCGAAGTTTCGCTTCGGTTCCTAACAATGATCGGACGTGCGATTTCGCATCAAATCTACCGGAGTCGTTAACGCGCTTTCGTTAGCGTGGGGCCGGTGCCGCGAGGACGGGAGGGGGGGCAAGGGGATAAAAATTCTCGTTGAAAATGTCATATTGCGATTGTCCCGCGGTCGCCGAGCTTTAACGAAACAACGGAGACCTAAGAGGCTATTTATTAGAAGCGTTGGCCATTGGGAAAAGCCAAGTTTTCCGTTTTCCGGCTTTTCCTTAAACGTCCCCCACCCCACCCCCGACGCTATAATCATAGCGTACAATTTTTCTCCAGAAATTCATACGCTTTTGCATACGTATCTATTACGGTCTCCATTACGGTCTCCATTACAGTCTGATTGCATAAAAATAATCTGATAATTACAGGAGGCAAATGTACTTTTATTTTCAAATCAGTTTTTATAACCCAAGGAAAATAAGAACGTGCGGCAACTTAGGATTTTTCTTTTCTTTTCTTTTTTCAATAACGTTTGAAAAAAATATCTATATATCTATCCATCTATTTGTCTATTTGTATGCATATATGTCCAGCTATGTAATATTGTTAAGCAAAAAACAATAATAATAAAAGGAAGAAAAGGCGACCGTGCGAGCGCATTGGTTATCAGTGTTCGTTGAGAATGATCTGGAAAGCGGTCGGGAGTCATTCCGCATGTACATGTAATGATTAGTTAATTTGTCTGGAGTCGATCCGTGTTGTAATGCATAAAATACAGAATCTCCGAGCAGACTTTTGACTTTTGCAGTATGAGCAGTGAGTGGTGGGGTTGGCTTATCTGACCGGCAGCGGACACGGAATACGCGGTTCCCAGGATCGCATTAATTAATGTATGCAGTTAAACGAAGTAGGAAAGCTCGAGCGGGATTTCCGCATAGAGTGTAGAAAACCATTAGCGGGCATGGGCTCGACTGTGAACATATCGATTACAAGTTGAGCCGGAGAAATTAAGTATCGGCCGAGTGCAGCTCGATTGAGTTACCGCGCGTACCTGCAGGTGCTTCGTGGCCGCTGTTGATTCCCTGCGACCTATGCGATTCATAGAGGGCCGCATAGCTGGCACTGCTTATATGGGCATTCGGCTCGTTATGTCGTTATACGACGGAACGGCTTATTAAATGTCCCTCACAACAATTTTTAGTTTCACCACTATGTCTCCTTTCCGTCATTTAACTAAGCGAATTAACGAAATTCGCAGCCCTAAGGCGTAAAGCAAGGATTACTCGTAGCTTTACGAAGAATTAGACTCTATAACCATATAGACAGTATTATTATTCATAACAGAATAATACCTAGGGATAAATCATTAAAAGAGCTTGTGCATATTCCTGTTAATTAGCAATAATATTAAACGAAGGCTTGTACGTGTGCTGATAAATCTGTAGGAGTAGCACTTTGTTCACTGAATAATCATTGATCATTCAATTATTAAGGTAAAAAATTAATATTGTAATCGACGAGTGAAAAATGAGTTAAGTCGAGAATCACAAATATTATTGCATGTAAATCGCGTATTGTAAACTTTCCCATTTCTATAAAGATAATGTGCCGTCAACTTTCTTATTTCGATTATTGCGATTTAAACATTTCACGGATCTACTATTGCCAATGCAATGTAATAGAAACAAAAGTTGCCTGTATCTGGGCACGACATGTGGACACAAGATACGCTTCTCTCTCTCTCTCTCTCTCTCTCTCTCTCTCTCTCTCTCTATCTATCTATCTATCTATCTATCTATCTATCTATCTATCTATCTATCAATCCATTCATCCATCCATCCATCTATCTATCTCTAATTTCCGCTCATTTATCAATCCGCAACAACAAATTCGTGTAAAAGTTAAAGCGCAAGGGGTATACTTTGCTTTTTAAATGTCGACACTCGTGCAGATGAATTTAGCCTGTAATTTATGCGCGGCCGTGTATTCGCTCGTTTTCGTTTGAACGCAATGAGCCAAAATTAACGTCGTTCAGATAATATAATAATTCGTCATAATATAATAATTTTAACGGGCTTGAAATGTTGGTGCTTATAAAAGGACAAAGAACAATTAGTACGATTTGTCGATTAGTTGACAGGGAAAAAAAAAGAAAAAAAACCGAAATAAATAAGACTCGCCTCGTCGGGAGCAGTCTGAAATGATCTTTTGACAATTATGGGGGGCGGCGGGGGCGCACCCAGTCTTTGATATTTCTCCTTATATGGCCGGCGGCGGCCCCGGCCGCTTCTAAGGATGAAATACGGTAAATGGCCGCGGGGAATATACAGTACGTAGCGGCCGTAGCGGTTCTTTCGAAAGAAATGACGAGGGCCGGGGACTTACGTGGCCTCACTCTTATCCTGAGCCCGGCGCAGCCCGGTCACTTAACCGTGACCAGGTTTCTTCTGAGCGCGAATTTCGAAACGCAGGACTCGAAAATTTCTTTTTATTCCTTACCTCTGATACGCTCAATCGGCTCCTCGGCTGCCTTTTTTTTACTTTCTAATGTCATTTTAGTTGACAGCCGAGTCGAGCTATGGTAATGCTATACAAAATGAAACAAAAACTGACCGACGGGCGCGGGGGGTGGGGGCAGGGACAAAACAAACAAACAAACAAATAAATAAACTAATAAGAGCTCTTAATTATGTAATTACATATTATTGAATAAATTAATGATTTTTATTCGTCCATTTTATTCACGTTCATGCTAATGCGTGTATCACCCGATAATGTGATAATATGAAAACTCAACGAGTGCGCGCGCGCGCGTGTGTACAAGTCCAATAAGCTAGGCGATAATCTACATTTCACGCAGTATTTTTTCCATCGCTCTTTCCTATCGGTCTATTTATAATAAGTGATATTTAATGTTTTATTGAGCTAATTGAATGATTGACTGATAAAACTGACTCGATGACTGAGTGACTTCATTGCTGACTTACGTAACGTTTTTCGATTCAGAAAACATATGAAATTGAAAATTTCTTTAAAAACTCTTTCTGGTCGGTATTAGATTTACATTAGATTCAAGTAGCACAGCTCCTGTCAAGTTTCTCCTTTTATCCGTTTATTAATTTCAATAAAATAGTAAAAGCTATTCGAATCGAATCTGCGACCCCTTACTCGGTGCGACTTACTTGGTTCTTATGAATTCTTTCGAATTCTTCAATGTAACTATTGTACGTCGAACGTAAGAGTCGCGCAGCGAGCGAGACTTATAAAGCTATGGAAAAGATAATTTTAAGATAGAATAATCCGCGACGTCTAATCTTAATCGAGGTAATGTGAATTTACATTTTACGTACGCGTCGGTCTAAGAAACCCAACAATGATATTGAAGTCATTGGCCAGAGTAAAAGTGCTTATGCCTGACTATGTACATATATATATATATATATATATATCGTACAGAGTACAGGTCAGTGATATTTGTATAATTTACAAGCACGCAAGTGAGTAGTAGAGCAGCGTCCGTCGTCGAGATATTGCCCGTGTAAGCGTGACCAGTAAATCTCGCCTTTCTACGATAAATTTATTAGCCATCGGTGTTAATCAATCGACTCGTCGGGCTCGGGGCCTCGCACCATTATTTCGCGTTATTGAGGCCTCGATCGACGCCATTATCATTCAACCTGGGGCCTTTTTTTACCGATGCGCACCATCCGACTCACGCGTCCGAGTTTCAGCGCATGTCGTAGAAAGTTAACACGCTTTCCACAGATTCGTGTGTTCAACCGCCGCCGCTGCCGCCGCCGCTACCCCGTCTCACGAGATACCCTCCCACCACCGGCACACTACGTCGTGAAGCCTTCCCGAGCAAGTGAGCTAGAACCACGCACTCCGCGAGAGGGGACTTTTCCCTCCCGGTGATCTAGAGGCTCTCTCGCTGAACCATCACCGCCACCGCCACCGCCATCGCCACCTCCTCCTTATTAACCAACCACCGCCGGCTGATAACTGAATAAGTCCTTCGTGAACGGCCCCTATCACTTTCGATCTTTCTTTGTCCTCGGCATACCCGTCGCTCTCTGCCCACGACGCGCACACGTGCGCACCATCGGCTTTATTATCGAGCCAGCTCACCTCGCTCTGCCTGCTGCATTAATAAATTTCTATTTTCCATGGATAAAAAGCGAAAGAGCCCTCGCCGACCAGGAGCCGGTGATAATCGACGAAGCCGATCTTGTGTCCGAGGATATTATTACGCTATCCGCTTAAGAGCGGATTATTATAATATCGGTCGGCTGTTGGGTGGGTGGGCTGGGCCTTGGTACAAAAAGCGGCTACTTACACCGTCATGTATATTTGTGTATAGAGTCATAAGGCCTTTTTCGCCGACTGGCGCGAGAAAACATTTTTCACGGCATAAGGAGAAATATGAACCGATTTCTCCTAACTGCAGCCCATGAAAACCACCGCCTCGTTGGAGCGGCTAGACATAGAAAGCGCCAACTCTAGGCTCCATTATTATCCATTATCTTATTATTCGAATGGTAAATAAAAGAAATTCGATCGGGAGCGCAACGTTGTGCAACGGAAAATTTCTACCTCAAGACGCGACGCGCAATAATTACCTGCTGCTCTATTTGCATTGGACGTAAACGTAAGCCAGCAGCCTCCCTTTCCACATTACACTTGTACGAAACGAGTCGAAATTAATGGCTAAAAATAGCCGGCTCGCTAATTAGATGGAAATTTATGCTCCCGATTCAATGCCAAGATTTACATGGCACCGGCACCCCTTAGACATTTGCCCAAAACATTTCATTTTCGACTATTTTCATTGCCGATCCTGGCCAACCCTCCCTCCCGCCCCTCAATCTCATTCGGCTTACCACCAGCTCGTGCGAGATACAGCACCGAAGGAACTGAGCTTGAATCTTGAGCCCAATAGTTCACCGAGCCCTATTACCTCCGACCCTTGCTTTATAAAACTTCGTTATTCGAACAACGGCGCACTTTTATGCGTAATAATTAATTGTTACGTTTGGGCAAGACATATCGGACGCGGCCCATTTAAGATAAGACGCCAGCAGTAGGGAGGATATATTTGATATTCGAATACTTAATGGCCGTACGCATTGAAAACGAACGTGAACGTTAAGCGAATAGGATTTTCCTACGACGGCTGGGTCATAGAACCCCATAAATTTGCGTTTTCTAGCAGTGAAATGAAAATCGGCATGAAAAGCATCGGCGGCAGTGTCATTTATTACAAAAGCACGTTTCTCTCTGGAGTCATGAGAGTTTTCACTATGACATTGCTCGGGAGCTAGCTGGCAATGTGGCTCACTAATATAGAATTAGAAATTTCTACGTCGCTGTTAAATCTCTGCCGAGACTTTATATGCGCTAGCCGCATACGTGTATACGTGTATTGTTGTCGTTAATTAGAGTCCGTCGCGGACGTTTTAAATGGCAATGAGTACGGATGGCGATCCGACGAATGGACAATCTGCTCGTTGAAATGGATTGAAAATGAATTGAAAATGAATTGAAAATGAATTGAAAATGACGAGAAGGCCCTTGTGTGTTCTGTGCCCGTAGTGTCAGCGGTCGCAGCCGAGCCGAGCCCTTGAAAAATGTATGGATTATGGCTGGCGCTGTGCCTGGCCTCGGCAGTCGTCGGCCAATACGATGGTATAGAGCCACGATCGGTCGCTTACGCGGGCAAGTCCAGCCTCGGGCCCCTCTACAACAGCTTCGGCGGCTCCGCTGGCTACCGGGACAATAGCTACGAGGACAACGCGGTCACTCCTACGCCTTCCCCGGGTCCGGTTTATCGGAACGGCGGCTCGGCCCAGCAGGTGAGGCCTCATCCTCCTCCCCGCCCCAATAAACTTTTCATTTACCGCCTCCACCCATCCACCCGGTCATCCCTCTCAGGCATCACCTGAGGAGAGAAACTCCCTCGGGATTATTTATCCGCTTGATGTGCAGCTCTACAGAAAGCCGTCGGTTTCGATCGACGCGTCCCGGGAGTACCAGCATCAGTCGCCCGTGAGAATTTCCCAGCAACGCGGACCCATCCGCGTCGCCTCCCAGCAGTTCTCCAAGAACGGCCAGGTAAACTACAAAGTAAATACCTATGCATTGCAACTGCCTTGATAGTAGATAATTTCCCAGACTCCCATTGGATGGAAATTAACAAAACAAAGCAAAAGCAACAACAACAAAATTTATAACGAATGAGTAAATAATGACAATTGCAGCTGGAAGAAGAACTGGAGGAGGAGAAGGACGAGCCCGATCGTCTGAGCCTCTTGTTGCCCCAAAGTAAGTTCGACTGCGTTGGAAAACAAACGGGTTATTATGCCGACGAGGAGCTCAATTGCGAGGTATTCCACTACTGTCAAGACAATGCCAAGCACTCGTGGATCTGCCCCGAGGGATTCACTTTCCATCAGGTAAGATTGAGATGAGGATCTTTTTTTTTAAGCCTTTTTTCATTGCATGATCCAATTGGAAATTATGTTTATGGTATACGCGTATGGGAGATCGGACCAAGAGTTAACGGTTTTTAACGATTGCTATTTAGGTCCACTTGATTTGCATGCCGCCCAATGGAGACATAACCTGTAAGAAAAGTTCGCAGTACCACTTCGTTAACGAATACCTCTACAAGCCCTTGAACCTCGACGAGGCCGAGACCAAGCCCAATGTTACTTTGAGATACAGCGAGAGGTACTTCCCCTCCGATATTTATACGGATGAGCGTGAAAATAATGATTATCGTGCAAGTTCTTCGGCTCCTGCTCGACGACCGGTAAGTTTCCCTCCAAGTTATTAGTCGCTGTTTTTTCCTTCTTTCTTTCTCTTTCATGTTCTCAAACTAATCTCTCGCTCTCTTCTCCTTTCATTTATTCCTCCTCCACTTCTGGGCCAATTAGCATAATTATCCGGGGCATTAAACTTTAAATGCTAAGATAAACGGAATGTCTGTATTAATGCGGAGACGAATGAGCGAAGCCTTGAACGATTGGCTAATTCGCTTTTCTCTACTTTCTTCTTAAGGCTCGTATGCACTCTTTTTTCTTTTTTTCTCTCTTATATATCAATATCGCGTGCTCGACAATTACAATTAGAGAGAACAAAAGTCAATTTAAATAAAGAAAATAATAAAAGCGCGTTGTAAATTATTTATAAGTGGCAATTACTTAGTAAAAACGCGGCTGTTCAGAGAGAATAACGAGGATGCGAGCGACCTAATGGTCTTTTCCGGCCGTTGTTGCAACAACAAACACGGGAGGGGGGAGGGGAGGATCGAGCCTCCTTGGAAAGCGCCAATTTATATTTCCGATATACTTGTTTTTCGTCGTCGTTGAGCGTCGTTGAGCGTCGTTGAGCGTCGTTGAGTGTCGTTGAGATGAGCTCGAGAGCCGTTCATCAGTTGCGTTCATCAGTCGCGGGCCTTTTCAATGCTTCTTGTCAATCGTTAAAAACGTATTAATTCTCTTTGAATTATATTTCTCTTACCGTTCCCTCGTTCTTTTTCGTTTTATTTGCCCGGGAGCCGTAGTTGGCTACGTGGTCGAGGCGGCAGCGGCGAGCACATGACACTTTAAGAAAGTAGGCTGAACATTTTATTAGCGCGAGCTCAAGTATAACGAAGAACGACGTGTTGCATCGATTTCAAATTAAAAGCTACCCGTACGCTCCATTAGTTTTTACTTTTCACATTGGCCGGCTTCGTCCCTTTTCATTCGCTAAAAACTATTCGCAAAAACAAACTACCTTTCAATAATGCAACCAAAGTGAATTTCTCGACGGCTCGGAGGCACCTTTTTTAAATTCCCTGCTAAGAATTAATAGCACGTGACATGACAGTGTCTATTGTGTGTTAAGCGCTTGAGGATGGTAGGCAAGACACATGGTCTGGCTCGTATACGGAATCGTATGTAGAATAATGCTGCATAATGTCCAGCTTAAATTTATTTAAAGCGACAGAAAGTGAATGAATAGGCGGCGAACAAAACAAGTACAAATGACAACAAATTGAGAAAGGACGTAACAATAAGCTCATCGATATTCATGCATTCGAGAGTCATAAAAGTCAATTGAAACAATAAAAACAATTAACGACGCCTGGCTTAACGCCTGACTTATTCGTCGTTTTATTTGGTCGTGTGTAGGTGTACCTTGCCCAGCAGCTCATACCCACGATCAACAGCCTGCCGACCGGAGGCCGTCCTCAACCTTCGGCACCGACGGCCCAGTACCGCCTACCCATCAATCAAGTCTTCCGCAGCCCCGAGGAGGTCAACATACCTCTCCAGCAGAGACGGCCCCAGGTCCAAGCGTCTCAGGGTCTACGAAGATTCCCCCAGGTCAGACCGGACGAGGAGGACTATGAGTAGTTTAAGAAAAAGGATGGACCTCCCTTCTCGGGTCTTCGCTTTTCCCTTACAGACCCTTCCTCCAGCTCGCCTGGAAGCTTTTTTTTTCCCTACTACTGTGCTTTTCACCTTATCCTCACTACCTGACTCACTTAACTCAACCGATTGGTAACCCGGCTCCTTCCTATCACAAATAACCGTTGCTTACAATAAATAAGAAGCGATCGAACAAAAGCATGCATTCAAATATCGTTGGCGATAGGGGGGGGGGAGACCTTTTCAAAGTATTTATTATATTGATTATTGAATATTGTGAAAACTAGCTTATAATAAATTATAATAAAGCTCATAATTAATAAGAGCCGATGCTCATAAAGCACCTTTAAAAAAAAATTTGTTCGGCAATATTCAAGAAAACAGCAACAAAGTATAATCATAATAATTACATCAAAATACTCATTTTAGATATTCTATTCAGTATTCATATCGCTGCATCGACAATCCTCCTCCCCTAAAAATATCAATTAAATCTGCAAATTATCATTAAAATGACAATTTTAACCATTTTATACGCAACAATGTTATTTAACAGTTAATTATTAAGTATCTGCAAATAGTTTAAGGCGAGGTCAGTCGCAATGGATTTAACAATTTGCAGCATTTTCGAAATGATAAATGACAAAACGACAAATACGCATAATTGTATATGTATATATTATGATTACTATTACCGTTACTTATTATTGCTATTATTATTATTAGTATTATTACTACTACTATTACTATTATAAATTATTATTATTAATACTACTACTACTACTACTACTACTACTACTACTACTACTACTACTACTACTACTACTACTACTACTACTACTACTACTACTACTACTACTACTACTACTACTACTACTACTACTACTACTACTACTACTACTACTACTACTACTACTACTACTACTACTACTACTACTACTACTACTACTACTACTACTACTACTACTACTACTACTACTACTACTACTACTACTACTACTACTACTACTTATTACTACTATACTACTTATTACTATTATTATTATTATTATTATTATTATTATTATTATTATTATTATTATTATTATTATTATTATTATTATTATTATTATTATTATTATTATTATTATTATTATTATTATTATTATTATTATTATTATTATTATTATTATTATTATTATTATTATTATTATTATTACATAGTATTGTAATCGTCAGCTAAAGCTGAGCAAATGAAAATACAAGTGATATTCAAATGTAATCCTAGAATATTTCTATCGCCTAACGCATAATACACTTTATACACTTTATATTTAAAGCATTATAAAAAATATGAACAAATAAATTGTTAATGTGTTTTTTAACAGTCGATTGCTTTTATATTTAATTTATCATGTTGCCCCTTAAATACGACCCTGTCCTGCGTTATCACATAATTTTCACATAATTATCAACTAATCCTTGAAAATAATTTAATATGCGGATTTAAATTGTTGAAGATAGTAAAATCTGATTTTTATTATATAAATGTGTCCATTTGAAATTTTTTTTTTTATTAGAACATTTATTCGTTACGTAATAAATGCTAATATTGCATCGGAGGTGCTTACAAGTAAACGTTAAAATCGATGTTGGTTGCGGATGTACGAACCGAGTCGGTTATTGGAAGAGAGAAATAGTTAAATTGTCCGGTGCGAGGAGGATGTGGAGAAGGGGGAGGAGGTAAGGTGCGAGAATGGAACAATATTGAAACGGCGGAGAATTTCAAAATTTGGCGGAACGGATACGTAACGAGCGCCATCTTGTTATATTGAAAACGAAATAAATAAAAATCAAAGAGGATACGGCGTGCGCAGTCGCACTCATTATTCACTTTGTCCGATGCTTAACTCGGCGGCGGCATTAGGACTTAGATATTAGAATTGGTTCGAGCGGTAATATGGCGACGGCGCTCGTGGTTTACATCGCGTGCGTTAATTACCGTTCGTTTAGTCGAGACTCGGCCGAGTAAGGCCCTCCCCCCCTTCTGACCCCATCAGCACACAAGTCCATAATAACAAGAGGATAGACTTCAGGGAGTACATTAGGTGGTGGCATCGGTGCCGGCTACTTAACGCTTTCATAAGGTCGTCAATCCCCGCGACGCACCCTAAAAACTAGCTCACTCTCTCTCTCACTCTCTCACTCTTTCACTCTCTCACTCACTCACTCTTTCACTCACTCACTCACACACTCACACACTCACTCTCACTCCCTGGGACGAGCGTGTGATTGATGCGCCCTTCTCACCCCCTCGCTGCCACCGCCGCCGCCGCCGCCGCCGCCGCCGCCGCCGCTGATCCTCACGAAACAACAGAAATATCGGAAAAAGGGTCGTAAAGTCGAGCGCCTGCCTGAGTAATCATGGCTGCGGCCGCGGCAGCTGCTCTTCTTGATGAGCTTATGGGAAGAAATCGCAATGTCCTTCCGAACGAGAAGCCCAAAGAGCTTAACTGGGAGGATCCCGAGGTGAGTACCTTCCTTTCTCTCCTACGAGAGTAACCCTCCACGACCCAACACGAGCCGTCGTCCTCTGCAGTGATGTAATCCATCCTCGTAATGAAATGAATTACATCGACTCGGGACCCTTTACCTTATCCCTGCATATCACCATTATTATATATCTTAGCATTGACATTGAGAGTTGCCTGTGACTTTATTGCAGTTCTGCAAATTGTACCTGGTCAAGTTCTGTCCGCATGACTTGTTTGTTAATACGAGGGCGGACTTGGGGGCATGTGCCAGAGTGCACGACGACGAGGCGAGGGAACTTTTTGAGAAGGCTCCCTACAATTACCGCAAGCAGCAGTACGAGGACGAATTCATCAGATTCTGTCAAAATATGCTTAGCGAGGTGGACAGGAAAATTATTAAAGGAAAACAGCGATTGGCACTCATTGGAAGAACCGAAGCTGTACGTTGACTCACTCTCTTTATTTTTATTTTCAGCGTTACCTTAACAACTCAACACCTTTTCTTGTCATTTGCATAATGCACTTATCAATTGTTTTTGTTTTCACTAGGCAAGCTTGACTCCTATCTTGTTTTTAAATTAAATATAACAGTTTCTCAAATTATTTATTTCATACTCTAATGTAGATGTCCAGTAAATCTTATTATTTCACATTTTTTTCTTCAAATATTACAAATTAAGTATTTTTGTATCTGTTACTCTTTTCAGCCCACCTTGTCCCCTGCTCAAACTCAAAAAAATGAAGAGCAGATTGCCTTACTCACAGAAAAGATTAATAAACTTGTAGAGGAAGCGGAACAAAGTGGTATTCAAGGCAATGTCGAGCAGGCACAAGGTTTGATGCGCCTTTGTGACAAATTGAAAGAAGAGCGAGAAACCCTACGTAAATCAAACGATAACAGTCACTACAACCAGGTGAATGACTCTAACTGGGTATGCTCTTGAATTATTTTGTTTTATTATTTAATTTATAGGCAACATACGTGTATATATTAATTTTTTTTCCCCTCTTCTCTTATTTATTGAATTGATAAATCATGTTAATTTTATATTAAATAAGTAAAATATAGAGCATATCCAAAAAAATAAATTAATTTTGTCAAATCAATTTTATATTAAATACTATTTATTTTATTTTAGACTGCCGAATTGGCTGCTGCGCAAGAAAAACAAATGGAAGTTTGTGATGTATGCGGTGCATTTCTTATTGTAGGCGATGCTCAGCAGAGAATAGATGATCATTTAATGGGAAAACAACATGTTGGTTACGCTAGATTAAAGAGCGCTTTAGAAGAAATTATCGTAAGACTTGATCGATTCTTTCTTCTTTAATACAAATTTAATGGAGTATTGCGTAAGAGTATTTTAGTAACTGTCAAATTTTACAGAGCAAACGGGAGAAAGCTAGAAGCGAAAAGGAACAACGAAGAGAAGAGGAGCGAAAAAGAGCGAGGGGAAATGACGATGATAGAAAGAAAAGAGATGATCGAGATAGGGACAGAGAACGCGAGCGCGATAGAGAAAGAGACCGAGAGAGGAATAGAGATAGAGACAGGGATAGAGACCATGATAAAGATAAAGATAGAGATAGGGACAAGCGTCGAAGACGGGACGACGAGAAGAGACATGATCCATCACATAGGTAATTTCATTACTACATGCAATCGACATATATTCTTAAGATATTTATTTTATCGTTGTTACGTTCAAATAGTCTTAGTTAATAATAAAACCATATCGAAATTATATAAATTTCTTTTATAGGAATTCTAAGCATCGAAGTAGAAGCAGATCGAAAGATAAACACGATCGACACAGAGACGAAGATAGGGAACGTCGACATAAAGATAGAGGTAGAAATAAAGCACCATTGTTTATTGTTAAATGATTGTGATAGTAAGTCGCTTATATAATAATTGTTTTTAGGGAATCATGATCATCGCTCTAACTCAAATCACCAAAATCGAAAACGACACCGATCCAGAAGTAGGAGTCACAAGTAACTACTCTTGATTGGTTAGTGATTGAGCAGAAATTCAGGTATGCATTATACAATTTACTATTAACGTCTCAATTACTGTACAGATTGTTTTGTCAGGTAAGTTTCACTAGTTGCACCTTATTCATGAGTAATGCTTGTGACCTCTTCATTATTTTTTTTCTTTTCTTTCTTTTATTTTTTCAGTCAAATCATGCTTTTATGACAGTAAAACTTGGTGCGGTTCGTGTCTCGGTTTCATGTTAAATTCAAATTATTACTCCATTAATGATATAAACTATACAAAAAATAAATGAATAAAAAATGGGTGTGCCAAGTTTCTTAACAATTTGATTAAAAAAGATGAAAAAGGATAAAATGATCGTTTGTAGATGTTGAGACGTTAAAGTTATTAGAATATCAAATATGCAGAGCAAGGTAGGAGAAGGTATACCTATACTTGCTTTGGGTCGAACATAATGTATCTTTAGGTTGTACACAAATTTTTTATAAATTCCAAGGACAGCGTAGAGTATTTTTATTGAAAAATGTTAGTGATTTAATGGAGGAAACAGCCTTCTTCCATAAACCTGCCTCGACAGTGCCCTGCGTGACTGACTATACAATCCTAGCTTCTGCTACGCATTTCAGAGGTATTTATGGCGGAATGATAATACCAGAACATGGCCTCTTATTACAAAAAGATGTTAGAACTATAAAAATTAAAAAACAGTTCTTTATTTCAGAAAATAATTAATTTTGTTACTCAAAAATAATGAATTGTTATTTTCACATTTACATTAAATTTATTATTAACATAAATAAAGATGAAGTTTACGAAAGTGGGTACATACGAATCTTATTTAATTAACATTTAATTTTAATCTCATACTTAATATATATAATTTTCATTATTAGAAATAGGGCTATAAAAATTATTAATAATTGCTTTTATTGTTATTTTTTATTATGTAGCTAAGTTATTCTGCGATTCCAAAGTGAAATGCTTAGGAGTAATCTTGGTAATTTATACAATTATTAATAGCTATACATTTTAATGTGACAACACAAAAGCTTTTTACACATCATCATTATCTAAAAGAAGATATTATTTTTAAAAACTACGTATAATCAATGTTTATCAGCTTCTCATGGCTTTAATACTATCAATAATTATGATAAAATGGAATAAGCAAAAATATTTTTTGGAATTATAAGTAGAACTAGGTTTATATTAGTTTCGTATTAGTGCACAGTCCTAGCAGCACAAACCGTTGTTATTTTAATTATCTTACTGAGTTATATTTATACCATTGGTGGGTCTTAGTATGAAATCTGTAAGAGAGAAAAAAAAATTTAAATAATGAATAAATGGCAGTTTATAGTTGAATTATTAGATAATAAAAATTTGAATATTTTTGAAAGTCTGTTACATAAGTGCTTATATAAATACAAAATTCTTTATAATTTCATGTAATTAGTTAAGCAAGATTTTCAGTCCCTAATTCTATTCTGTCCATGAATGATAAAATCAGAGAAAATTTTAACGTTCAAGCAAGAAAATAAAAATACTTGACGACTTGCATATTTATCTACCGAAAAGGAGAAAAAAAGAAAAAAAATTCTTAAAGCACGCTGTAGTCTAAAGTTTGCCAATGCAATATAACATTTTCAAGTTCTTTTAAGTGTTTTTACAAGAACGACTGTTCTTAAAATAAAGCATGATTTCATACGATAAGTATCTTATGAAATGTTGAAGCGATTTTTTTTTATTTTTTTTTTATTGTTTTTTACGTTTTTGTTTTGTTTATTTATTTTTTTTTTTTTTATTATTATTATTTTTAAATTATTGTCGAGCCACTTTTCAATTTCTTGATAAAGAGAATCTTGATTATTTGTTGAAAAAATCTGAGCATAACAAGATAAAAAGAGAGAGAGAGAGAGCGCGTAATACATTTTGTATTTGTATTTATTAATAAAGTTAATATCTTATAATTCCTCTATCGATGCACATGAATGCAAGAATAGGCTTAAATTCTGTGTCAAATATTGAATTTTTTTGTATACATAATTACGTGCCTAACAAGTCGCTTAAGCATCCCCAACTTTTACTTTCACATTGCGAATTGTTTATTTGCAGGACGAACGGTCGCTGATGGATATTGTGACAGGATCGTATGCTATTGCGAGCAAGCTGGAACGTCGCTTAATGTACTATTTAAGGTAAAAATTTTCCATAATACGGTTTGAGATTTTCAAAGTCAGTTTTGTATTGGCCAGATCGTCGACGATTAAACGGGAGTTGGACGTCGTCTTAATCAATTTTGGAATCCAAATGCGCAATTTTCATTTGTAATTAGTCAATTCAAATATACGTAAATAACGTGTGTGAATTGCGTAAATCGTTTTACGTATTGGTAACAAAATAAATTATTTATAAAGTGTACTTTTGTTATTAAAATAATTCTAATTCTGTAACGATGGTCAATAAATTGTTTATCTGAATTGTAAAATTAGATGATCTTGTTAACATTGATTAAATAAAGGATTCTTAAAGTTTTTTTACGTTTAAATTCTCTAACGATGAGTACTCAAAAGCAGTTAGTGGAAAAATATTACTTGTGTAAAAACCAATTAATAGTGTTTATGTAAACAATAAAGAAATTCTTTAAACAAATTGTCATTTACTACTTATTTAAATCGAATGTTTTATGTATTTGCTTAAAGCGCTGCAATTACGTTACTACATATTTATACATAACAAATATAAATAATCAAATGCTTATCAACTTACCGTCTTGTATACAAAGACATTGTCAATAAGAATTTTCCGCAAACATTAGTATACTTTTTTATCATTGACATGTTTATTAATATCGAGAAATAATAAATTCTTAATTTATCGTGAATAAAAATAAGTTTTTTAAACTTCGTTTTATGTAATAAATAATTTATTAAATATAAATAGTTTTAAAATTCTTTATACATACTTGTGATAGACTTTTTATAATACATTAATATACATTTATAAAAATTCAGATGCTTCTAATACTGTAAATGGTATAAAGCTTTATATCTAAATATCTATATGTCATTTTAACCCGACTGATACTGTAATTTGCTCATATACAGTCCATGCCATGGCAGTCATTAGAGTTCTTCTTATCATACGAGGTACTATACCTCTAAAATATCCTAATATTCCAAATTGGGAATACATAAATAGAAAAGTGCTTCTTAGATTCTTGTATCTACCAGGATAAAGTTGCATTTTAGTTTTGAGTACATCTGCAGGATGTGTTACTACAGAAGCGAGAATTCCAGCTGTCACTCCACAACCAAAGTTAATTGTAAACATATTGTTGTAGTGAGGCAATTCTGAAAATAAAATAATTTGCAAGATAATTTAGTGCATAAACTGACATAACAATTTAGGATAATTACAATATTTATTTAAAGATTATTTATGCTTTAAGTTGAAAATGGATTTCTTTTATAAAATAATAAGATTGAAAAATGAATTCAAGGTTTCTATATTTTAATGACTGAAAAAATTCACTTACCGTTAGATGCGAGTTTTTTTAGCTCTGTATAAAACATTAGATAAAGTCCACTGTACGGAGCATCGCGTAACAGAGTTGGAACAAGACCACTCGAGAGGCCCTTAATACCTTCATTTTTATGAATCAATTTAAGAGCTTCCCCTATACTGTTATATTTATACATTCCGCTCTATGAAAATATATACCTTTTCAATTTAAATACGTAATTTACAAACGTATTATTAATTCTGCAATTAATTCACTCGATTATAAAGATTAAATTACATGTTTAAATACCTCGTATCTTGTTTTGATAACAGTTATTGGAATTAATATAACTCCAGAAATAGTCCTTGCTGTAATTCCTAATGTAATTGCTTGGAAGGGTGTGAGTGGTTCATTCAAAGCCAATGTACTTTTTAACCAATACAGTGTTGAAAAATATAATCCAACTCCTGGAATTACTCTTGTAATAGACTTAAAATAGAATATTACATTTTAAAAGTTTAATATTATACTTGCTCGAATTCTTATATGATAAATACATACAGGCGTGATTCCTTTCCATAATCCAAAAATATTTTCCTTCCGAACAATCGTAATTACTGTGGTCATCATACTACTCCTTTGATATCTGCCATCATTAATTTGGCTTTAATATATCTATCGAGCCCTATAATTTAAAGCCTAACAATTGAAAAAAAAAGTGTACTTACTCTACATGATTGCTTACTCTATTTTGAAGCCTTGTTTTGATTAAATCAAGCGGTTGAAATAAAATTGTTGAAAAAGTACCAGAAAAAGAACCAACAAGAAATGACTTCAATACAGGATGCTATAAATTAAAAAAATACAAAACGTAGAATCTATTTCTTTTTTTATCTATCTTTCATAATCAAAAGTTAATTTTTTTAATTTAAGATGTGTGCGTCTGTCGCAATAAGTTTTCCAAAGGGGATTTTTTTATTTTTTCAAAGGTCATCATATCATGAACCAACAATTAGGATTAATATGTAATATATTTCTTGTACTTTGTAAAATATAATCACTGTCATTTATTTATTTACAGCTTACCACTTAATTGATTATTTGATATTTTTATTTCAATTTTATATTCATTTTTATAATTATATATTTATTATATATTATAATAATTATTTTAACAGTAGCTTATAAGCCATTTAATGAAAACTATTATCTGATTTATTATCACTTTAAAAATGTAAAGACAGAATAATTTTACTAAATCTATTTTTAATTCGGTAAATTAAAATAATCAGAATAATTATTATCAATGAAATTCTAGAAGTAAAATAAAATTCTTTAATAACAGTACTTATAATTTTAAGCATTTATTTTTAAATACATGTACTTTAATAGGACAGAAATAACTTTAGCTTTACACATAAAAATATTGAATTTTTAAATTTTAATTTGCATGGTTATAAAAAGTAAAACTAATGTTTTTATTTGTAGTATTATATTATAAAATATGTATTTAGAAAATCTAATTAATACTAGACAGTTACATTAGAAAATATATACTCACACCACCTAATGTCTCCATTTCTAAAATCTTTTTTAATTATCACATTTAAAATATTTAACTACCATTATTTTAATACAACTTTTTAACAATTAGTGATTAGTTGTTGTATTTAACCTATTTCTCATCCTTTTAAACGCATGATAGAATACTAACTGCAGTTCGTAAGTCTTATATACTTACATTTATATTAATCGTTGTTTCTTCACTTTTGGGGTCAACTGGATGACACTGCATATCAAAATGTGTTACTGTAAGAAATTACTGATACGTGAAATAGAAACGTGATTTAAACGTGAGTTTAAATTAAAACAAGTTACTAATGATATTATCAACAAAACATTTTTCATTGCAATATCAATATTGAGTCCATACTAAAATAATAACATTTAAATAGGCAAACTAACAAAGTATCTTTTTATTGTACCTATAATTTATAGAAAAATGTAAATTATGAAACTTTAATTAATTTGCATGTACAATTTTTTTATTATAAAAATTATTGTATGTCTTATTGTAAAGTCATGTTATTGTATATAATCATTTGTCAACAATAAAAAAAATGTTATTATCTATAGGTTATGGGATTGAAATTTTTACATGCATATAAATGTATAAATTGTAAAGAAATTATTACTAACTGATTTCATTAAAAACAATTGATAATGAATATAAGTTTCTTATAAAATTCTATCAATGGCTGCAAAAATATTAATATAACTACGTAATATATGATACTAACGCTGAAATCATTTTAAGGAATCGAACTGATTCTATTTCATTTGATTACATTATCATTTATCTAAACTCCGATAAAGACAGAAATTCGAAATTATCGTGAGCTATTTTATATTCATAATAGTGACAAAGAATTATCAATAAGAGACTGCAATGGAAACAAACGTTTTGACACAATTATTTAAGTAGGTTAGTTATCAAAATAAATATCAATGACTATAATTTATAAGTATACTTATTTAAGCTCATTACAGTACATCGAAGATAATCTTTAATAATTGTATATTTAAATAGTTTAATTAAATTTTATCGTCTCAATAAATTTAATCAACTTCAATTGCTAAATAATTAAGTATAATGTAAGATTATTTATCAATTATGATTTGTAAAGTGATTTTTTATCTATTGATAAAAAAATATTGTAAAATGATTTAAATTTGTCCTGCGAAACTTACTTGTTGATTCCAGTACACAATTGGAACAGTAATGAGTCAAAATTAAATTCTAATAAGGCATATTATTAATAATATAAATAAATAATTGTAATTTAATTATTACGTTAGTATTTCAAATATATTTTTTGGAGATTATAAATTTTGTTGCATTATTCCAAAATATAATAATACTAATGCGTATAAATAAATTTAGATTTATGTAAGTTATCAGTAAGGCAATAATGTAACTTCTACGTCATATTGGCATCATTAAAGTATTTGCGAATTATCAAGTTCGCAAAGATTTTTTACTATTTTTAATATATGGGAATACTGCAATATATCAGTTATATATAAATATTTTAATGGATATGGCAAGGGCTCAAAAATTTTAAATTAATTAACTTCGATGCTGTATATTTGGAGAGAAAGTAAAGTGTGATATCTGGATTATTGAAAATGTAAAAAAAATCGTTGTAGGCTTAGTTAGAAATTCAATTATCTAACTTCCGGCGCTCTAATAGTACAATTCCACATATATATATATAATTTATATGTATTAAATTTTCTTAAATAATTGATGAGTAATTAAGACTGAATTTCTCATGTATCAATATATTTGGGTAATTAACAAATTATTCGTTATTTTGATATTTTCCAGATAATATCTCTAATGCTAACTTGTTTGCCTACATCCGTCCTTGAATCCCGCTCATCGAGCGATTTTATTTTATTTATTAAAGACGTATTAATTTTATTGCTTTAAACATCAGAAGTTAAATTAAACGATTATTATTCGTATCAATAGATCTTTTTTCCCTTCCGTTTTAATGAAACCTGCATGGAATTCCGATATTAGTTCCATTATGAAAATCAAAAGTATATTGTCGAGTAATTCCTTATCACGCCACCAAGTAGAGCGGCGCTGTAGTCTGCATTATAGAAGCCCTCGTAAGGCGGAAACGAAGCAATCGTTCATTTTAATAGTATGCGCTGAGGGTTGAGGAGCTCGGCCGTAACTTATTGGTAAATTTAATTGTAAGTATTCATTATTAATATTTTTTATAAACAATATATTTCTGAACATTAAATGAATATTACTTTAGTTATTTCGCAATAGTACAATCCATATGGGTTAGAAATATCAGATTTATATAACTAAAGCTTTGCTTATTTGGCCCCAGCCACGTGTTCTTGAAAATTTTATTTTTAATCTTTTTCAACTATATACGGTAGTTTAGTTATTTTTTAGATCTCGCTTCATTTAATAATATTATTATAAATTATTTTAATATAAATTTAATTTGTAATTTTATTTTTTCAATATTACATGCACCACGCGGTCAACGGTTTTTGAGGTTACTTTGCAATTTTATACTGTTGAATCACATACATTAGCAAACATTTATTACTTACATATAATTTAAAAATTTAAAGTTGTAAATTTTTTAATACATTAAATTTTATTGAAAAATATAATTAACACGTGGCAAGAGAAATATTCGTTTCCATGTATCATTATCGAATGAATTAGTCGTCAAAATTGTATAAAATTTCATTCAATTTATAAATAAATTTTAGAAATAGACTTTCAATAAAATGTTGCGATTTTATTGATGTTTCAATTTTTTTTTTTTTAATTAATAGAACGACCATGGTTAACGGAAGAATTCCATCGGTTTTCTCCAAAACATACGTCACTCCTAGAAGACCGTATGAAAAGGCTCGTTTAGATCAGGAGTTACGTATTATTGGAGAATATGGACTCCGTAACAAACGTGAAGTATGGAGAGTTAAATATACTCTTGCCAAGATTCGTAAAGCTGCTCGTGAGCTGCTTACATTGGAAGAAAAAGATCCCAAACGTCTGTTTGAAGGTACATTTGTAATTACATTTAGTAATTTTAATATAAATAATATAATGATGACATTCAATTTATATTTTCTGACACCTCTTATCTGAATATACCTTGAATAAAAAACATATCTGAAAATCAATAAAACCATATTTAGTTGTAATAATTGTTTACTTATTTGTTTTTAATATTGTAAATTACTTTATAATATAGGTAATGCACTATTGAGAAGATTGGTTAGAATTGGAGTGCTTGATGAGAGTCGCATGAAGCTTGATTATGTACTTGGTCTTAAAATTGAAGATTTCTTGGAAAGACGTCTTCAGACTCAAGTTTTCAAACTTGGATTAGCTAAATCCATCCATCATGCTAGAGTTCTTATCCGTCAAAGACATATCAGGTTTGTACATTTAATAATGATTTATCTGAATTAGCCTTATTGACTGGGCAAGAAGTTCTGAATTTTATCAGAATATTCTAATCATTAAGGCAATATTAATACCTGAGTTAATCATTGAATAAATACAATTATTTATTCAATTTCAAGACAGGATACAAACTTTTATGTAAGATCTTATTCATTGCAATTAGATCAATCATGTATGGAAATCATGCATCACCTGTTTGTTTTAGTAATGTACCTGGTTGATCATTCAAGTCTTCCTAGAGGTTGCAATGAACTTATCAGCTAGAATAACGAATTTAATCATTTTTTTCAAACAGGCCACTTAAGTGATAATAATATTTAGCACTTAATGTCTGATAAATACAAGTGGGATATTGTTTCAATGTTTAAATTGGTACAGTTGTGGATAATTATTAAATAAAAAATGTTTGCCATTTTATAATCGATTCAATAAAAAAAATTATTTATAAATTAAATTGTATTTACAGAGTCCGCAAACAAGTCGTGAATATTCCATCCTTTATTGTTCGATTGGATTCACAAAAGCACATTGACTTCTCTCTGAAGTCGCCGTTCGGTGGTGGCCGTCCTGGTCGCGTAAAGAGGAAGAACTTGCGCAAAGGAACCGGAGCTGCTGCTGTTGAAGAAGAAGAAGATTAAATTACTCGATTACTTTTAAGTAATGAATCTTAAATAAAATGAATTTTTTAAAAAATTTCTGTGTATTTTATTGATATATTTTTTAAAACTATAATTTTTTTTAACAAAGTGGGCGTTTGGGAGTATAAACGAATCTACTTGTTACAATTTCAATTAGTTAAATTATTCTTTTTTACTTGTAAAGCATGCTGAGAAACGGTTTTAATATCGATTACAATACGAGTAACGATAATTATAACTCGAATTAAAAGAAAATCTGTAAGGGAATTTAAAAAAATTTTATAGTGATTTATATTTTGTCAAAATAGCTATTGGCCATTAATACTCGAATTGTTATATCTCAATTACTAAATACTTCCTAAAGTTGAGGAACGACTTTGGGAGTGGGGGAGCTTTGTACATGAACATTAATTTCAATTTTAGATTGTCATAGGGCTACGAAACGTAAAAAAAAAAAAAAAAGAATTTCGAATGCTTTAAACTGATTTGGAATCCATTTTTCTATACATTTTATGTTGTGCAATAAAATGTATTGAATTTATTTTTAATAACTAATTATTTTTAAAGCTTAAACAATGTTATAAAATATCTTTCTTGAAGAACTGCAGTAAACTTCTTGCAATAAAATTTATTACAGCATTCATCCACATTACGAAGATAGTTGTTCAAAATGTATTTATAAATGTTATCAATTAATACATGTTTTAATTTAAGATGAATTTAATAATTTATGTAGTTATTTTACTACATAACGAAAAATATGCTTTCATTAATCTGAACAAGACTTTCAATTTAAAATAAACTTTTTCATCGACTTGTATTTAACATGTATTGTCATTCCCAGAAATATGAACAGATATGGTTTTTTTTTAATTCAGTGGATTATAAGTGGTTATTTTTATGTGATTATTAGCAGAAGGAAACTCGATAAGAGCATGTTATTTGAATAAAAATTAATTTTAATTATAACGTTTTTTAAAAATTGAAAAATAATAGACACTCTCTCTCTCTCTCTCTCTCTCTCTCTCTACGTTAATACCCTCCTGGTATTATAATAAATTAATGCAAGAACTCTTTCTTTCCATTCGAAATATGAAATAAGAATGCCATCAGAAGACCCAGTAGCGTACGATTTTTAAGATGTTTAAGAATATTTTTAATGGAGGGGGCTCGAGATTCGAAAAGTCCGTCTATGTTTATTTATTATTTTTACTTTTTTCTCATTTAATGTATCGACCTTTAACTTATCATGCCAAGCGCTTACATTAAATTTGAATATCTTTGTATAAGATAAGCATTTAATAAATAATTCTTATACTTTTTTCGTAATGAATAGTATAATTTCGAAAATTACGCTTTTTAGTGCTGCAGGTGAGTAGTAGTTCCTATTAATTCACAGTGATATTGTTATTAACGAGATTCATTCGATTTTGAATTCATTACATTTTTATTTATTAAAGTTTTTTCACTCAGGTGTAAGAAACATGAGGAATGTCGTCGCCAAAGATGTACTTTTAATCAAAAAGAGATTTTATTCATGTTTGGAAGTCACAGAGCCATCACCATCTGTTTACCACGTTCAATTAAATAGACCAAATAAATTAAATGCCCTTAATAAAGCTTTATGGCTGTAAGTGCATTTATTTAGAAAATATCTTTATAAAACGAAAATAATGATATCTTGTTTTAGAGAAATTGGAGATTGTTTCAATGAACTTAATAATAAATCTGACTGCAGAGTTGTTATTTTATCAGGAGCTGGAAAAGCATTTTGTGCAGGTAGTTACCGATAATTCTTCATCAATTTTATTTTACTTCAATGTTTATTATAATATTTATTGACTTTTAGGAATAGATTTAATGGATGCTATGAAATTATTTCAAAGCTTGGCCGAAATACCAGATGTAGCTAGAAAGTGTAAAGTTTTAGAAAAAACAATTAAGCAATATCAAGACTCCTTCACAGCTATAGAAAAGGTAAAGAATTTAATAGTTGTTTAAGACAACTAAATAAATAACTTATATAACTATAATAATTGAAATAATTAGAAGTTATTATAGTAAAAGCAAAATTTATTCTTAAAAGTGGATAATAATTTTTGAATTATTTTTATTTAAAAATTAAAATCATTAAATTATATTTATAATAATAATAATAATAAAGCAATAAAAATTATTTATTTATAGTGTTCAAAACCAGTAATTTCAGCAATTCATGGAGCCTGCATAGGAGGAGCTGTAGATATGATATGTTCTGCTGACATTCGATATTGCTCATCGGATGCTTGGTTTCAGGTAAAAGAGGTTGATTTGGGAATGGCAGCCGATGTTGGAACGTTGCAACGACTTCCAAAAATAATTGGTAGTCAAAGTTTGGTAAACGAGCTTGCTTTTACTGGTAGAAAAATGTTGGCTGCAGAAGCTCTTCAAGCGGGTTTCGTAAGTCAAATTTTAGATGATCAAAATAGGTATATTATTTTTATAAATTAATACGTCAATCGGTTTTCGTATACAATACATTAAATTTTACTTTTTTAATAACTATTTGAAGCCTAATGGATAAAGCTTTGAACATAGCAAAAGAAATTGCAAGTAAAAGTCCAGTTGCTGTACAGGGAACTAAGCTTAGCTTAAATTATTCAAGAGAGCATACTGTCGAGGAAGGATTGAACCATATAGTACGTATTATAATTTTATCATTCCACCTAAAAAATTAAAAAATTATAATTAATAAAGATCATTGTTTTTAATATTAAAAGTGCATTACATATTTCTTATTTAACATATAACTTTCTTTTTTAGCTTATGAGAAATCAAATTATGTTACAAAGTGAAGATTTTGTTAATGCAGCAACGGCATTAGCAACCAAAGGGGATCCGCCAATTTTTTCTAAATTATAATATATTAGAACTATTAAAAAAGATTTAAAATATTTTTTAACGAAAATGAGTATAGTAAAATCATGGTTATTACGTTAGAAAAAACAAAAGAAAAAATTATTTTTTATAAAATAAGTTATTAAAAATTTATGGATAAGTAGTAGATTTCTTATTAGTTATATAAGTTACTACCGTCATTATTTCATGCCCATATTATAGATATATTTTCAATGATTCGTTTCCTTACAACATTTCATTTTCGTAAATCGCAAAGATATTTTTATCCGCTGATATTTTCGGCTATTTTAATTTAAAGTACGATAAACATGTTATTTTCATATTAACACATTTTTGTAATAAATATAAAGAAGTACATACTATTAATAAATTAATATAGTTTTCGTAATTAATTTTATTTGTTTTTGGATCACAAGCCACAGACATCATTCCATTTACTTCTTGTGCAGTAAATGGCTCTCCGATTTGTGTTACAGCCTTTTCCAAATCATCTTTTAAAATATATCCTCGATTATCTGGATCTAAAACTCGAAATGCTTTTAAAAGATCTTCTGCACTTGTTTGCTTGAACCTGTCAATTAAATAACACTTATTGGAGATACATACACATCTTGTATTGTAAGTACAACATATGCGTACATTCATCTTTATACGTTGGTGTTTGGAATTTGCTTAATGCATTCAATATTAACAAAAACTATAAGTGTGTACTTACTTTTGTTCGCTAATCGCCGTACAAAAATATTCAACAAAACGATCCTGCGGCACACAATTATTTTCTACATCTTCTACTTCAACCTGTATTTCTTGCAATTCCGCCTCAGTAATAATGCAACCTAAGGCAATTACATATTTTCTTTAACGCTTAGTAAATTGATAAAAATACATCATCTTTACCAAGGGATCTGATAATCGTTCCTAAATCTGTAACATCTACTTGATGAGTTTTTGTGGTATCAAATACATCAAATGCTTCAATAAGTCTTTTTTCTAAAAGTGACAATTCCATTTTTCAAAATAATCTTTTTTTTTAATACATTGAAAATATTATTATGATTTTCTTAAAAGATAAGACTAAATTAAGTTCGGAAGCATAATTTATAATAATAAAGCATAATAAGAATTTTGATTAATCAATATTACCATGACAATTTCATGCGATTGATTGATTGTCGATTTTATGCATTTGTTTTCGATGGTGTAACCGAACAAATTAATTATTAATAAAACATAATATCGCGAAAAAAAAAACTATATATCCATTACTACCATTATATATAAAATAGGTTGCAAAATTAATTTTACTCTATTCTATGTAATCCTAAACATACATATTTACAATTTTTATATATATGATGAAACAAAAGTATTTTTGATAATCAGTAAGGCAGAATATTATGAATGAAAAGAATAAAGACAATTACGGGTTAGGTTTAAAAATTCGTTATTTACTTAGAATTATTTTTAAAATTTACATTGTTCACTATATATACAAAATAAAATATTGTGTGCATGTGAATTTACTTAAAAGTGTGACGTTTGTTTATAAATTTCATGCATGTCATCAATAATTTCTTGAGATCCTGTTCCAATTTTTTTGGCAATCTCAACCTTTTCGTTTACAGGCAAATCAAGATATTTCCTTACTAAATCACCATCGATTATTCCTCTCGCAGGATTACCTTGCATCCTAATAGAACTCTTGTAAGTTCTAAATAAATAAATATTGGTGATGATTAATGCTTCTTGTATGTAAAAGTGTACGAAAAAAGTTTTTTTTTTTTTTAAATTAACAACAACATTAATAATAATTAAATAATACCTGAAAGCTTTAGGATTTAAGCCAGCTATGTGATAAATATGGCTAACTAATACATTTTGTAACATAAGTAACCGCCTATATGTCTTTTCAGGTACTGGAAGAATATAACCAAGACTACCATCTAGTGTTGCTGTAATAAAAATTAAAATATATTATTACTCTTATTAAAATAAAAAATAATTTAATTAAATTTACTTACCATACATTGTTACGTGCCGTTTATCAGCTCCAGGAAATTGCTTACACGGATTAGCTGAATCAGTTGTTTTGCATTTTATTCTAAAAAACGTGTTCAATTTTTGTCCTAAATGTATATCTGCTTTTCTAATTAATTTTTGTCCGCCCAGGCTTTGCGAAGACTCTGGCTGATATGAAAATATTCCTATATTACTTTCACCGTCTGCTACGATAAATCCCAATTCATTATTTTGTATAAAATATTCAATAGCATAAATTTCCGTAGTCCTGAAATCCTAAAAGACAGTAAATTTATCACCCATTAATCACCTGTCTATTTCATGCTGATCATTGTAATTATTGGAATTTTCATTAAAACTCACCCGACTAACGAGAGAAAGAGTCTTGTATTCTTGCTGAAACCGCAGTAAGCTCACAGACTTATAAACGTCAGCGACAAGAATCAAACTTTTAATACTAAGCATCTGACATACGTAAATCTGAGTGTCTATAAACGCTACGCCTACTAAATCATTATCCTTTAGCTGCCAAATATAAATCTGCAAACAGACGTGATTTATTAAAATTTTATTGATTTTCTATTGTGGGTAATAAATTAGTGAGGGTTGTTGATTTAGTTGTATGTTAGTAAAAAAAAAACCTTTTGACCAATGGCTGAAACTAAAAATCCAGAGACTTGGGTTATAGCTGTTACCGGACCCTTTTGTTCCTTTGCGTATATTTGTTTGAATCTATTTTTGGTGAGCGGTTGGCCAGGCTCCGGCACAACCTCAATTATGTCAAAAATGAATATCTGAAATAAAGTAACGTGTCTATAATAAAAATAACATTGGAAAATCACAAGGGAAGAAGAAAAATAAAGTAAATGACTCACTCTGCCTCTGCTTGTTATGTCCTCGCCGTAATTATAATTCGTTCCGATAACGATGTAACCTTTAAGACCCGACCTCGTCCCCTCGTAAGCTAAAGAAACGTTTTTCAAGCACGTGACGTGCTCCCATTGATCCAAATCAATTTTCGTATTAGGAATGGTGTCCCAGGAGACGGGAGAGAACAGGACAATACTAAATTGCTCCTGAGAAGGATACAAAAATCTTTCGTTTCTTTCCTCTTCCGTAAACTCCTGCAATCACGGCAATCCATTGAAGGTGGGAATATGAATTTTTTAAGAGTAACGGCAAAAGAGCGATGACTAATAATTAATAATAATAATAATAATAATAATAAGATCTTTTACTTTGTCTTCCCCGTTGAATCTGTAATAACTCTTCAGGGTTTCCGATATGCTCGTCACGACGCAGTAAGTCTTGCTCTCAAGATGATACGTAACAAAATGCGGGGTACAGCGCAGAGGTACTTTTCTAACTGGCCAAGGAGCGTCGTACGATAGATGAGTTGGTAAAACGCAAATCCTTAATTCGTCCTGTCCGTGCAATGGGTTTTCAAGGGTTAGAAAAATAAAATTAAAAAATGGAAAAGCTATAAGCGGCCGAATAACCTTTCGATTGAAGTATAAAAATCCTTGGGGACAGTTGACGTTGTTGAACGGGGCGAATGACTTAACGGGCCCATCGATGTTCATTGGATGGGCTCGTAACTCCCCTCTCCCGGTTAAAAATAACCAGTGAGGATAATCGCCGCCAACGAAGACTCCATTGTAACCAGCGATATTGCTGAAGTAGCGAATCATACACAATCGCGTATCGTTCATCATTGGCATGTCCTCTTCTTTCGGCACGACTCTGATCCAACAGTTAATAAGAACTTTTATTATTATTGCAAGCTCGATCTGCCTTAACCCCAATAACCTTACGTATCACCAATCAACTTCTATATATTTGCATTAATTACCCTTATAAAATAGAATACCTTGAAAAACCAACGATGAAGTTGTGGTCTATCTTTTTAAAACGCAATTTCAAATAACCTTTCGGGTATCTGTAAACTTGATAGATTTGCAATTCGCTATCTAATCGCACTAGGAGCATCGGCCTGTTTCCGTGATGGCCTAAAGCTACTACAGCGATTTCACGAACCTACAAGGGCATTAAATCTCTTTGTATTCAATGATGTTTTTTTGCTTTATTATTTTGCTTGGGGCGGCGTGTCGCCGATTTTACAAGATGCTGTACCTGAACGTCCGGATTAACCGGCTCATTTGATGTCGAACCCTGTAAGGTCGTAAATTCCATACTGTCGTGCAAGACAGCTTGCCCGAAGCCGAAATTTCTTATTAAGTAGGACAGGCGTAATTCTGGCAGGGAATATACTTCTAATGTGCCGCTGTCCCTGTATACAAATAACCAATACGTTGGCTTTATTTCCTGTAAATACTGCTGCCACCTGCAATAACAAAGGATTTCAATTTCTTTCGAATATCGCAAATTGATTTATTATACTCGGGAGGTTATTTGAATTCGGAGCTATTAACCAGGGAGGCTTCTTCATAGGATTTTCTTGAGGCTTAAGCACAGGCGGAGCCGGCATCTGAAACGTTGGCGCGTCACCGTAAAGCAAATCGTCTTCGTTATCAACATTTTCTATTATTTGCGGCTCATCGACATTTTCATTATCGAACGTTTCATCGTCGACATCTTCTGGTAAGACTGTTGTAAATAAGCCACTAACGTCCCTGTAAGTGCACACAGCTTCTATTTGAGGACGCTAAGCAAACGGGTTAACAAGAACATATCGTTAAAAATATATTAAAAATATTTTACTTTTATTTTACTTTTTGCGAATTACTTAAGTGAAACTTACAAATAGTAGATTTACAGCCTGAGCGTGCAGGCGGGTTACACCTCTCCCTTCTCTTAACGTTAAAAGTATGACCTGGCCATCTTCGGACAATAAGGTGACGTAAGGATCTGCACAACTGGCATGGACAATGGGGCATCCTAAATCCATTGGCATGTGTTGAATCTTGAATATCATTGTAAATTATTAAAAGGATTATTGCGAAACATAGTTTCTTCGTAATTAAAGAATATTTTGTACTTGTTCTAAGCCTTGTAGTAATCGCACTCCCATTTGGGTAACTTGAATAATGTAACGATTTGAACCGAGATTTCCAGCAAATATTGTGGTACCTTGAGTACTGAAGCCACTTTGGTCCACAACCTCGTTAATCTCTTGTCCAGTTTGCAGTATCTGTAATTAACATAATTATAAAGATGTCAGTCCTGCCTACAGCTATTACTAATACATGCATGTATTATTATTGTATGCCTTCAAAAAGTAAACAATAAATTGTTATAAGCGTGTTTTTTTTATTATAAAAATTCTCTACCATTGTGGAGTCATCCTGAGTTAAAATTAAAAATCCGTGTGTTCCTTCGGTTTCCGTTTTTCCGCGATTGTCACTGATTGTTGCGTCTATAACAGTCCATATATTTTCGTAGCCTGGTAAATCGAAGGTCGTGATTACCTGAGCATAATAGAAATAATTTAATAAGTAATTCATTTTCAAGTTTCGAAGAGTAGGTGATGTTACCTGAGGTCGAATGGACCGTTGGAGTACGCAAAGAGCTCCATTTTTACCATAACCAGAAGTCGTTACCAATTCTATATCTGGATCTGCACTGTGTAGAAATTCTTCAGACAAAAACGCGGGCTCGCCCATAGAAATATTACCGCATGGTCCAATATTTAACAAACTATCGCACACCTGTTTAATTAAAGAGGTAATAAATACATTTAAAATAATTGAGTAGTAAATATGCCACTTTTCGTACTTCGAAAATGTAAGATGTAATTTGAATGGAAGTTTGTGTCTCGCTTCCATAAACTTCTAATTCTTCTGGGTCTTTAATATCTAATACATCCGATGCCATCCAATCCTCTAAATAATCCTGTTTAACTTTTTTAACTGGCGGCTCTTCGCTATTACTTAAAGCCATTTCTAATACTGCAACATCATTTATTTTTTCTGTTTCTTTCTCAGTAAATCTTAATAGTAATGAATTACCAAGTCGAGAGCCAAGAAATAAATAATTATCTTCACACATACAAACCTGGAAGACGTGTTCGTTAAAATATAATTATTGTAATCATAGCTCTCTCTTATCAAGTACACTTACACAGGAAGTTAATACACTAGCAGCTGCTTTATCGAAGTGAAAACCTCGAACAGATCGCATACTGTCTGCAAAAAGAGATAATACATAGAGTTCTCCAGTCTTTAGAGATATTACCAAACGATCGGATGAAATAAAAGCTACTTGAGAACTTTCTAAGCTTATTTTAACGCCTTCCTGGGGTTCTAAAAAATTAAATCAATTACTTAAATATCATATTAAGCTGGCATTAAAATATAAGCTAAAATATTAACTGTATACTTAATGGAAAATTTGTACACGTCTCAGATAAGCTATTTAAAGACACGCCATAAGGTGGAATACTTTGGTTTAAATAAATTAAGGAATTTATGGCCATTATTAATGTTCCTCCAAGAGGTTTTTTTACCGGCACGGCTTGACAACAATCGAATGGCAAATTAGAAACAGACCAAATAATTGGATGTACCTTCTGTTGAATATTTAATGATATAGCGACCATTGCACACGTATCTTGTCGTACCGCTATTCGACTGAAACATACATCAAAATTAATTAACCATAGTTCTTGAAACTAAGCAAAAACATAAAATGCTAATTTTATTACCCTGCAAATGTTCTTACTGGTTCATAAAGAATCAATAGAGTTGGTTCATAATATCCATGTAAAAATTGCAAGTCAATTATATTATCCATTTTTTCCTCCAACGTCTTTAATACAATCATGTACGATGATAATATAGGTGTTTTACTAGAGGAAGATTTTGAATTTTCTATTAAATCTCCTTCATCTAAAATGGGATCTTTCCGAAAAGGTAATACCACTAATTTTCTACCATAAATTAACATAACTGCGCATCTTCCTTCAGGATCTACTCTAACGATAGGCACATGATGATGATTGGTCCAGCCATCCTATCAGAAATAATATTTAATGTTAAACTTATTTTAAATATAAGATGACATATGAATAGATGCAAATAATAATGTATATTACTTTTCATTAAGAATACATAACTTTTAAGATTTTAAAGACTTTAATTAAATGTATATCATTTTTTTTAAATTTATTATATTTATATATATATATATATATATATATACAACAATCTTTATGTGTTATTGTACATGCTATTCAACTTACTTTGATCTCTTCCTCTTCAAAATAATGTAACGAAACAGTTCTAAGATTATGGATTTCTGGATCATATTCAACAACGGATAACTTAGCTTCTCTAAAACTTAAAAGAAGAGAATCTCTAGATGAACCGATTAGTTGAACAGCTTGCATTGACATAATATTCCCATGTAACATGTACTGAGCCAAACACTCTAGTCTCATTTTTGGAGGACGTAAGTCTGTTGAAGAAGTTAAATGTTATAAGAGTAGATTGTAATAAAAAAATAATATCCAAGTAGACGATAGACGGAGTTTAAGTACCACAAAGCAGGTATTACCTGTGAATTTTTCTTTCTTCGTTGGATCTATATCGGGAATTAATCGAAAAACACGAATAATGTTTGTACCAGCGACAACCAAACATTTTTCAGCACGGTTAAAGAAGTTGCACGTTATCGCGTGCTCCACACCTGTTGCCGGATGAGTAGTTTTACAAATCGAATACATTATCCCTATCGTTGTTATAAACAACGAGTCGGCGAATTCCTAACCTATATTTCAGTCTCAATAGAAACGTACTCCACTTATCCAACTTTAACTCAATGATCTGCTTGAATCCTTAACTCTTACGGTCCCGAATACACGTTCACATCCCCCTACCCCCTACAACAAACCGAACAACCGCCACGACCGTCGCCGCCTTCTAACGATACAGTATAATATAAATAAAGCCGCTGAAATAGAGGTCTTAGGCGGTCAATATTAGAATGCCCGCGCGATATAAACATGGAACCTCGGCACGAGTATACGGACTTTGAGCTTATCTTACATCGGTCTATTAAATTCTATTAAAATTTATAAAAAATCTTCCAATCCTCTCTTTGATTTTAATACTTTTTTGTATACCATTGTACTAGTGATGTTATTCCTTTTCCTTAATTAAGCGTTTACGCTCTTCGTTAATTATTTTATTTCGAGACGTTATTCAAAAATCGACAATTTTTATTTAAAAAGAATATATCATTTATTGCTGTTTCTAGTTATTAAAAAATTTTATAAAATAATATTGCAAAAATGGGTATCCAAATTTTTTTATATTTTATAACTTTCAATTATTTATTTTGCGCATTCAAGACTTTTCAATAATGTTAATACCCATTGTCGCTTAATTTTTACATTAAAAATATAAATTAACTTCATAACGATGAAATAATAATAATAGTTTTAAGCCTTTTTTTTTAATAATAATAACAAACTGATTTATTCGAAATTTATTCGCATTTATGATATGGTTGACAAATTGAAAAAAGTATATAATAAATATTTACTCAAGCTGATGAACTGCATCAATTTTGTTTTTACATGCATTCATAATCGCCTGTGCGCGCTTGCAAACATCCCCATCTCTATATATACATATGTATATATACGTAGGTAGATATACGAGCCTTTGCTAATGCGGTTAAATGATTGAAGGTTTCAAGTAATGTGCATTAATAATTTTTACACTCGTTGATATCGAACATTATCTGCCAAGAAATACTTGAAAACGAATGTGTATACGTATGTAATAAAGAATGCTGTAGCCGAATTATAATAAATAAGGTCTCCTTTACCTTCGCCATCCTAAAATTCTTTTCTGGCTATTCTTCCCAATACTCCTATTTTTTTACTATTTTACAAAGAGTTTTTACACAGTTCTCTTTTTTGGTTTCGCAAACAGAGCTTGAAAGAAACAAAATGCTAAAATTATTGATGCTTATGGTGGAGCGCTCAGAACGAGTACTTTTACCGATCGGCGGTCAAAAGCTCGCCAGATGGCTTAGCGAAGCGATTTCCAATAAAAAAAAAAACCAGATAAATATTGTCAAAGTCGTCGGCTCGTCAAATGAAATGATAACTTGAGACATGTCAAATTGATTTACACACATTGCAGTTATCAGTTACTCGCTAACTTTAGTTTGATTCTCTCTCTTATATCAATATATTTTGCAAATCGTTATTGAGATTCAGTTTTAATTCAATTGTTAAAAACATGTCTGGAAAAAATTTAATAAATTCAGTTAGCGAAACGGTGAATGACTCTTTGATCGGTTATACCTTAATATATCCACAATTGCAATTACATACATCAACAAAAGCAGTCTTTAAGCCTCAAGTAAATCTTTTTCTTACTTAACTAATTTCGTATAAGAGCTTTTAACTATTATTCATTCATTTTGAGGTTATACAGACATTAAGAAAAATAACAATACATGCAACTAATAACATTTTGACTAGTAACTCACACTTCCCTATTCTTAAAGTGAATTTCATTTTAAATAAGTACACCGATAGCTATGTAAAAAAGGTGTAATTATTTTTATTGATAGTCAAGCGGTTTACTTATTGGTACAAAGTTTCAAAAGTTTATTAACGGACCACTTTATAGACAGTCAGATTTATTCTGCGTTCTAGATCTAATTAAAATTTACCATTATCAGTATTAAAGTCTTTGTTACATGTATTAAAAATAAGTATATTATCATGTAAATAAAATATTCACACAATATTTATGCGACGAATATCACATAATAAAATGAAATGAGTAACATATTCAAAACAATGTTATTAGTGGCATATTCCAAATACTAAAGTGTCGATTATAAGTGGAGGAGGTAAATCTGGAAACCCTTTCCAGATTAATGAAGTTTTCTCGCAATGTTATAATTTGCAACTATAAATTTCTATTGTATGCCTGATTGTATAAATGTATGTATACAAATGTATATATGTATATATATATATTAGAGTTTGAACAAGTATATCTCAAAAGAATTACTTATTACCACAAGTCATTTTACATGTAAATAAATAGGATTGCTTTAAAATAAAATTATTAAATTATATTTTATTATGTATATGAATGTATATCATTATTTATTATAATTATGTCATGTGAGTGATAATGTAGATTCATTAAATTGATTTAAAACAATTAAAAATCTTAAACATTTTTAATATTTATAACATTTATTTGTTAATCTTGAATTTTTAATTATTTCTTCCTAAAAACTATTATAAAAAACAACAAAATTTTAATTCGAATGTTTAATAAAAATGTTTTAAAATTCAGGTGTCGTTTTTTTTTCCTCCAAGCGCAAACGTCATTTATCTGTCCGGCTTCAGTCATCATCAGTTCTGATCTGACCAATTAAATTCAAAGTTTTCTTGTTGACATTTTTTTTTCTTTTTGATGCAAATTTAGTACAAATTATTAGTTTAACCAAATTTAAAGTGCTTTTCATATAAAAAAAACAATAAAAAGAAAAGAAAATAGAAAAAAATTAAAAATGGTAATAATTCGAATAAATCGAAATGCCTTTATGGGAATATTTTCAATATTTTTCGTTGCATGAATGTAGCGTGAGTGTATACTATTGCACATCGGCGAGGCAGGAGTACAAATAGGCAGCAGTTGCTGGGAGCTGTTTTGTCTAGAGCACAACATAGAACCCGACGGTACTCTTCCGAGTTGGACCAAGAACGACAACGAATACGCCGAATCTTTACCTCAAGCGGAAAATGGAAGCCAAGAACTTTCATGATCGATCTTGAGCCGACTTTTATAGGCAATAATCATATTATTTTATATATCGTTCGTTCTATTATTAACGCAGTTAAATATAATTATTTTAATAATACAATTAACACAGTATTGACGCGCCTGACCCAGCCGTGTTGGGTACAAAAAAGAAATGAGCATTTGAATCGATGCATTTAAGCAGTAATAATTATGACGTTAGCAATAATAATTCTCCCTGCAAAATATTAGTAAAAACTAATAGTAATTATTGTTGAATTAGATGAAATTAAAACTGGATTATATCGGCACCTTTATCATACAGATTATTTGATATCCTGATAAAGAAGATGCAGCGAATAATTATGCTCGTGGATACTATTCAGTGAGTCGAGAGGTCGTGAATCATCTTTTGGATCGTATAAGAGTTTCCGCAGAAGAATGCGATAACTTACAGGGTTTTCTACTCTTCCATTCATTTGGTGGTGGCACTGGTTCAGGTTTTACTTCCCTGATAACGGAAAACCTTGAAAACTGCTTTAACAAAAATAACAACCGAGTTCGAATAATTATAATTTAATATGAAACAGTTACGTTAATAGATATCCACAGGTGTAACTGAGCCCTGCAACACGGTTTTAATGACGCATTCAACGCTCGGGTTGTCGGACTGCGCATTCCTACTCGATAACAAGGCCACACACGACATTTGTAACTATAAATTGAATATTGGACGACCTACGTACGTTAATATACTAAATAGATTTATTAGCCAAGTCGTATTATCCGTAATTATGTCATTGCGCTTTAACGGCTTGCTGAATGTCGATCTCTCCGATTTCCAAACGAATCTTGTACCGTATCCTAGGATACATTTCCCTATAATGGCGTACGCGCCTCTTGATCCGGCGAACACATCCTTTGAAAATAACCAAACTATCTAGAAAATCACCAGTGTATGTTTTGAAAATGGAAGCCATATGGTAAAGTGTAAACCGTTCAATCGCAAATACATGGCCTGTTGTCTCCTTTATCGAGGCGACGTCCCACCCAAAGATATTAATTCGACTATCGCTACTCTAAAATCTAAAAAGGTTATGCGATTCGTCGATTGGGGCCCAACTGGTTTTAAACTTGGTATCAATTATCATTCGCCAACTTTTGTACCCGATGGAGATCTGGCATATGTACGTATTTTTCAACAATCTACTTGCCTTTATAAATATCCTGCACGAAATCGTATATATATATATATTCTCTCTCTCTCTCTCTCGCTCTCTTTCAATAATAAAACAGCGTTGCGAGTAGCGTCCATGTTTTGCAATACAACGGTCATAAAGAAAGCCTGGACAAAAGTAAATAATAAATTCGACCTTATGTTCAATAAACCTGCCTTCGTTCGTTGGTATGTCGGCAAAGGTATGGAGTAGTCAGAATTTGTAGAAGCTCGAGAGTATCTCGCTATACTTGAGCACGATCATGAAGAAATTGAAGACTATGATGATTCAGTTTTGAGCACAAACGAAGAATATTAACAGAAATTTTTTCAATCTTCATATCACCTACACATACACATCTTCTCTATACACCCGTTGCTATTTATTTTATTTCGAAACATTAGCATATCAACAATTTTAATTTAAGTATAATATATTATTTATTTTTTTTAATTATTTAAATTTTTTTTTATGGTTCATTTATTTTGGATATTTTGGATATTATATTATGGATTCGTGATTTTTAATCACGTCAATCCTTATTGTGATATAATTTTTGAATTAAAAGTATTGCTTTAGACAAGTTAAACAAATTATTTCTGTAATCATTATTTGCTTTGTTAACGTTTAATAATGTGCTGATTAAATTCAAATTTAAACATTTATGTTATAGTTGACAAATTAAAAATTATATCATTGGAGAGCTCTGAGATGCGATCCGAACATACGCGGAAGAACAGCTGCAAGTTCGGTTGTTGCGTCTAATTTCTACACCGGAATTGCTCTTACGGTCGAATAAATACAATCGATCCACAAATTAATTAAAATATTAACGTAAAAAAAGTGCAAAACTGAATGCGGTTTGTAAGGGATGAAAAAGAATGCGGATTGTAATTTTCTTAACGCCGCGTTGCATGAATATCGGATGTAATAATAATTAATTGTAGTTTAATTATAAAAAATGTTTTAAAATTTTGAAATTAAACTGTGTCGGAAAGAGGTGTGTAAAAAAGAGGTCATTCCTGAATACATATGCAAAAACAATAAATAATTAAATACACGTATCGTATGCGCCTCGTGGGTATATCAGCTTGCCAAGAGTTGTACGAGACTTGAGATCAATGAGATTAAGAAATAAATAGGCGACTTTTAGATATTTTTCTTACCGAAAAATCCGGTGTTCGAAGGCGCATTTTCCAATGGGAGAATGTAAAATACATCGCCGCTGTACACGCATAAAGTAATAGAGCTCAATCTGAAATATGTTACCTCTTTCCGACGCATGTAAACATGTGATAAAAGTTAAATAAATAAATCAGTCCTCGTTTGGGCGATCGAATCCAGTTGATAATAATATTTAAAAATAACGCGCGTAAATCAGGACCGACTGAGAAATATTAAATCGACGAAGCCCTATATTTACGTTGTAAAAGATCACCGTGGGTATAAGTGGTAAAGTAACGCCAAGTTAACGTAATAAAAACGTAGAGAGGAAAAAACTTTTAGTATATAAAGAGGAAGGAGAAAAACCACTCAAATTTTTTTAATCCTCATTGTCCAGAGGATGGATTTTTATATTTCGAATTTATAATAATGGCCTATTACCTAAAAGTCTATAATATCCATTCAATCCCGTCACTGAACGTTCATATTTATGATATTGTTGGCAAATTGGAAATAAATAATATTTGTTTGCACAAGCTGAAGAAATCTTTATCTACAATTCAAATCTACAAATATATCTATAAAGATTTGGATCAGTGAAATTCGTGCATCGACCAATAAAAGCAGGAATTTGAAAGCATATGAAATAAACGAGATAAAAAAAACTATAGTTTCGCAAACAGAGCTTGAAAGAAACAAAATGCTAAAATTATTGATGCTTATGGTGGAGCGCTCAGAACGAGTACTTTTACCGATCGGCGGTCAAAAGCTCGCCAGATGGCTTAGCGAAGCGATTTCCAATAAAAAAAAAAACCAGATAAATATTGTCAAAGTCGTCGGCTCGTCAAATGAAATGATAACTTGAGACATGTCAAATTGATTTACACACATTGCAGTTATCAGTTACTCGCTAACTTTAGTTTGATTCTCTCTCTTATATCAATATATTTTGCAAATCGTTATTGAGATTCAGTTTTAATTCAATTGTTAAAAACATGTCTGGAAAAAATTTAATAAATTCAGTTAGCGAAACGGTGAATGACTCTTTGATCGGTTATACCTTAATATATCCACAATTGCAATTACATACATCAACAAAAGCAGTCTTTAAGCCTCAAGTAAATCTTTTTCTTACTTAACTAATTTCGTATAAGAGCTTTTAACTATTATTCATTCATTTTGAGGTTATACAGACATTAAGAAAAATAACAATACATGCAACTAATAACATTTTGACTAGTAACTCACACTTCCCTATTCTTAAAGTGAATTTCATTTTAAATAAGTACACCGATAGCTATGTAAAAAAGGTGTAATTATTTTTATTGATAGTCAAGCGGTTTACTTATTGGTACAAAGTTTCAAAAGTTTATTAACGGACCACTTTATAGACAGTCAGATTTATTCTGCGTTCTAGATCTAATTAAAATTTACCATTATCAGTATTAAAGTCTTTGTTACATGTATTAAAAATAAGTATATTATCATGTAAATAAAATATTCACACAATATTTATGCGACGAATATCACATAATAAAATGAAATGAGTAACATATTCAAAACAATGTTATTAGTGGCATATTCCAAATACTAAAGTGTCGATTATAAGTGGAGGAGGTAGTGGCCATGAACCCTTTGCAGCAGGTTGGTGTTATCAATTATGTTAAAACGTCATTTCCATAAACTTGTGAATTCAGATGCTCTATATTTCACTTTGTTACGCTTTGGCCAGGCTATGTAGGAGACGGTATGCTTTTTGCATCGGTTTCTGGAAATGTTTTTTGCTCACCATCGGCTTCTCAAATCCTTTATGCGATTCAATGCGCCTCAAAAAGCTCAGAAGGTAAACAGATCTTGAAAAATTATCTAAAATTATTATACATTTTTATTCGCTTTCAGCTGGATGTCTTCTAATTGTTCCGAACTATACTGGAGATTGCTTGAATTTTGGATTAGCCATGGAAAAGGCTCACCTTTTAGGATTCAAAGTAAAGAGAAAATCATAGATTCCATAATTAATTTATTTGCCATGTAGATTTTTGTATAAGAAAGCCTGTTAATTAGAAATAGTAGTTAAATAGAAATAATGATAATTATTTTCCTATTAAAACAATTATGCTTCTGTACTTGGCACAAGAATTTTATATTTCTCTAATTGAAAAGAACGAATTTTCTATTCACGCAATTAATAGTTTTAATTTCATTTCTTATCATAATTTAAGCTTAATTGTTCAGAATATTTTTTTATTTTTTCTCATGAAAATATATATCATTTAACTCAATTACTTATGAATGCATTTGGTAAATGTATCCACGTTTTGAAAAGACCTCGAACGTATATGTGTCGAATCCAATAAATATAATCGTTATAATAGAATAAAGAGATAGTTTCAGTATAATATAATAATAACGTTTGAGGCAGTAAAACTGTATGTATTAGAAAAAACTAGTGGAATTATTTAATGAAATCGCAGCTGAAACTAATATAACTAAGTTACTTGACTGGTTAAGAAAATGAGTGAAGTTTGAATCGTTTATATGTATAATTTTGAATGTAGGTTGCACAAGTCGTAGTAGGAGATGATTGCAGTATTCCTAATAATGAATTAGGCAAAGCTGGGAAACGAGGACTTCCCGGTATTTTATTAATAATCAAAATTGCAGGAGCAATGTCAAATATGGGTTACACGATTGAGGATATAATTACAAACACCACGTTACTGTCTAATTGCATAGCTTCCTGTTCAATTGGTTTATCAGCTTGTACTGTCCCTGGTACATAACTATTACCTTATAATACGTATTCATTGAACATCCTCAGCAACAATCAGTAATCAGCAAAGCATATCCATCACATTTCCTGCGCATATCGTGCACTTTTCACGTAAATTTATCGATAATGGTAGAAATTAAAAAATTTACATTACCTAGGCCAGGGCCTAATGTTCGAGCTTGCACAGGACGAAGTTGAATTTGGCCAAGGTATTCACGGAGAAGCTGGATACAAGAGGATGAAGTTGCAGTCGGTATCTGACATTGTCTCGCTAATGTTAAAAAGGATCGTTCCAGTTATTAAAATTTCCAAACGCTCCTCAGTGGCTATTTTGATAAATAATTTTGGGGGTTTAAGCCAATTAGAACAAGGAATCCTTGTAAAAGAAGTCGTTATTCAGCTCCGTAAGTTGAAAACTATATACTATTATGTTTTATTTAACGAAACTTTTATATACCTAACGATGACTTAAGTCGTAATAGGCGATAAATATTATTTATTAATAGCAATTTATTAATAAATATCGAGGGTAACGACGACATCGATCAACGCAAAAATGTTAATCAGAAATAAATATGAATTTGAAAATAATTACGACATTGCTTAACTATTTACCCGATTCATTTATATGCGTAAATTAATTCATTAAAATTGGAGGAATGCATTGAGTAGGCTAAATATCCATATATTTATTACCATAATAACAGGTGTTGGTTTAACAATAAGTAATAAAAAAGAAATGCAGGACGTTTAATTGAAGTTTCACAGTCGATTTGCGAATATCAATGCACCGGTATCAATTAAGTTGTTGAACAAACTGGGTAATATGCGCAATAAGCAATTAAATATTGGTTACGAAAATATTGAAACAAGGATGGGGCAATAAATCGACTCATAATGATATTATCCATGTTATTTAATCGCTAAACAAATGGTTCGTGTTTAGCGACGATATAATTAATCGCTTGTAAACCAGTGTTAGAAAGAGCACTCATAAAATTATCTCGTATTGTCGATGTAATTGCGGGTAACGGGCCGGGGGGAGGGGCAGACAGATTTTGTTCTCTGTACTTCTGGAGGGAGTAGTTCTACTGCTGCACTAGCAGTTCAGATTCTGATCAATTATTCATTCTTTTTTCCATTATGGCTACTTACCGACAATCTTACGTTTTACTAAGATTTTGTATTTATATTGTTATATTATATCAATGCTATTATTATAAGGATCGAGAAATTTTTCATGCAATCGTTTGTGGGATAATTGTGTGCGAAAAAGAACGGCTCGAGATTTTCGATGGGGAGAAAAAGAAAGCCGACGATCCCTTTACAATTGTTTATAAATGCATTTTGAATCAATATTGGATACAAGGAAATACTCACCCGAAACTTTTCATTTTGAATATAAATTCCATTACGCAGCCTTTATTTTAGTTTCAGTACTTGAGGAAACGGCCATTACATCATGCGCTAATTAATTAGATCATACATCATACATTCTAATCATCATTGCGTCCGGCTTTATCTTTAATTTATATAACATAAGGCTCATTATTGCTTTGTGTCCGCTTGGCTGATAATTAAAATTTTGTTGTTTTAATAATTTATAGAACAAATGGACGTTATTATTCTTCGGATTTACAGCGGAGTTTTAATGACGTCCTTAGATAGTGCGGGTGCACACGTGTCGATCCTTAAGATCCCAGTTAGAGACGTAAATCTGGTCTTGAGTTATCTCGATGAGCCGACCGATGCCCCGGCATGGCCAACACGGCCGTACAGCGTTCCGCCCGCGGACCCTCAGGTTATAACGGTCAAGCAGAAGAAATTAAAGGAACGAGACATCGGACCAATTCTATTCACTTCCCAAGAAATGTTATTGAATGTTTGCTTGTTTAAAGCGAGCCAAGCAATTATTGAGAACGAGAAATTTATTAATGACTTGGATCGCGGCTGCGGAGATGGCGATTGCGGCTCGACATTGAAAAACCTCGCCGAAGGTATACTTATTTTATAAACAATACATATAAAAATTAACGACGTATTAATACTTATAATTCTTAATTAAATGAAATTTTTTTTATTATTATTGTGCAATATTTTTATTTCGTAATTGTTACAATTGATTAAATAATGTTGGGACAACGTTCCATTTTTATTTGAGAAAAAAATATCGAGGTACTCTCAGGAATCATTAGTACAGCAAAGCTCTGAAAATTCAAGTAGAATGATAGCTTACGGGCCATAGATTTACAACTACTTATAAAATATTAATACTGGAATCATTCGTTACCAAGAATGCAGTTTTTTTGTTTATCTTTATAATAGTAAATACGTTTAGTATATTATTGTAATACATTGGATATGAAACATTGGAAAATAACGATTAAATCACGGGTGAGCTGTGATGATTAATCAATTGCAAAATGTCAACTATTCTTAAAAAACTATTTTTAAGAATCGCTAAGTACAACAATTGATTGACTAATAGTTGAATTATTAATATTTTCATTGTAGTTTCGCACTAAAAATAATATACTTGGGAATATTGCATCTTGTGTAGGAATTAATTAATTAAAGCGAAGAGCTGTGAGAAAAGATAAAATATTACTTTTCATAATTAAGCAATTAAATAAACTGGTTTAACTGCATAAGTCTGCTTTCGTTTATTGTACAGGAATAATAGCGGCGGTTAATAAATTGAACGTATCCCACCCTGGATCGTTAATGACCGAGTTGGCGAATATTTCTGAAGAACGAATGGGAGGTACGTCAGGTGCTATATACAGTTTGATGTTCACAGCGGCCGCAACTGCCTTTAGTGACGGAGATAATAAGAAAAATAATTGGCTCCAGCTTTGGACTAAGGCAGGTCGGATCGGAATCAACGGCATTATGAAATACAGTAAAGCCGAGCCAGGGGACAAAACGATGGTGAGTTTTGATTTTTCGCGGGCCGGCAATGTGTTAGCGGCCGTAAAATTTATCGTCCTCGCGACGGTGGCGACGGTGACGATGGTGGCGATGGTTATTGGGGAAGGGGGTGGGTGTAGGCAGGGCGTGTGCATAAAAAAGTAACGGATTACTGTAGGTACTTACTACGAGTTGCAGCGCGTAATGGCATTTAACGGCCAATGTCAATAGCGTGCAAGTAATTCGCAACCGTTGAACTTTTTGTAGCTAGACGTCTTACATCCTGTGGTATGCGAACTGGAGAAAAACGTAGATTCTGTAAATTACAAAGACGTAGCTAAAAATATAGCCAAAGTCGCTAGCAAATCAGCCGAAGACACCAAGAACATGACACCTAGGTAATTATAATGTATTTGTATTGTATTGTCCGACACGATAATCTAGTTTTGATTCAATTTTAGAGCCGGTCGAGCGAGTTACGTCAAACGGCAGGAATATTTGAAGAGTGTGGATGCAGGAGCTTATGCTGTCTCGGTTTGGATAAATGCCATATCACTAGTTTTGCAAAATTAATTTTATATTTACATTATTTTATTTCTCTCTCTCTCTCTCTCTCTCTCTCTCCCTCCCCCTTTAAACTCTTATCTTATTAATTGTATTGTTGTCAGCTTCGTCTGTGTGACGGCAACATTAAATAAAGGCTTTTAAAAAAAAAAATGAATTCACTTAAAATCAGAGTCTTTTATTTATGAAAATCTAAGTACATATAAATTATGAGAATACATACACAATCTATAAGATGCAATAAATTTCCTACACTTACTTCTGTAATTACAATTATGAGGAAGTGTACTCGTTTATAATTTATCTTTAAAGAAAACGTATACAGATGTTCGTTTGATTCTTCATTTGCATTGGCCAAAAGAAATGCAGTGCCTTTTCCCCTCATTTTTACATATTCCAAAGTGAATCGAACAACAATACACGATTTTTTTTGTATTTTTGTTTTGCTTTGTTTTGTTTTTACTATAAGTAATGTATAAGCGTTTTTAAACGGAACAAAAATCCGTAATACTCCGTGTCGCGGCAATTAGGCTGCGACATCATTTAAAATAGTGGCTGCACGATATGCCACTCTTCGTAAGCCTACAAATACATACAATGTACATTTACATATTAAATATCACAATCTATGATGAGAAGTCATAACTTTGTATTCTTCGACGTGACATTCCCTCAAATGCATACAAGCACACGCACGCATACTGAAACCAGTGACCTATCGAAAACTACATTAGAGATGATAATTAATGTAACATAAGACTTGGTAATAGAAAAGAACATAAATATTTCATTATAAATAGATGAATTTTAATACTGATTAATAAACATCTCGCAATAATTTTTCTTTATAAATATTGATGAGCTTTTTCTAATAGAAACAATGTATAATAATTATTTTAAATGTCGTAAGAATATACTTTCCAACAATTATTTTACCAAAAATAAAATTTTTAAAATCAAGATAATTTCTCAATTACTTTGAATAATAACGATTTTTCATTATTCTTCGCGTTGCGTTTTTTCTTTTCATTCTCGTTCTTTTTATTCCTTTTCTTTTTGCTTTTTTTATTTTTTTTTTGTTTTTTTTTTCGTTTTTCATATAAGGAACAGGTTATTTGCGATTACATTATTGATTACACGAACGTGTGCAAATGATTTATTATATTATCTAAACTGTCAATATTGTCGTTAACATGTGTTATTACATATTTCTTAGAAGGATTTTCACTTGTACACTATTTTTTTTTGGTTTCACTTTTTTCCTTTTTTCAATTGTTTACTTTTTCATAATTTACACTACCAATTGTTTGTGTAATCTTCGTTTATTATAATTTTTAATACTTTTAGGCTTTTTTAAAATTATTTACTAATTAATTCCAAATTAAACATTTAGGACATCTTTGACAAATTAAAAAGTATATAATAATTGTTTACACAAGTTGATGAAAATTTTCAATTTTGTTTTTACGTACACACATACACGGGTACGCATTCAAACACACACACAAACATGTATGTATGTATGTATATAAACGCGTGTACGCGCGTGTATAAAACCATCAAATAATTGAATATTTTTAATAACTTACATTAATAATTTTTACAATAGCTGGTATAAAATATCATCTTCCTAATAATTACTTGAGTGTATGTGTATACGTATACATTAAAGAATATTATAGGCGAAATTTTAAAGACGAAATCGCTGGTTAAAAGCCCACTCATAATATGGATACCATTGGGATTACAAAAATTCACACTCCGTAACTCGGTTTTACGGGTTTCTCATTGTTAATTATATTACTCCGCGCGATATAACGATGCTACGGCGGGGCTGGGGAGGGGGGTCGTACCTTATAACCACTCGATCCATATCAATAAATTTTAAAGCTTCAGATGCCCGATTCACAAAACTTGGGAATTGGAATAATAATAACAATAATAATAATACAAATTTTGTGAACCGTCGTCTTCTCCTCATTCGCTTCTTCTACGAGATACGAGAGGACACAATTTCAATTTTTTTTTCTCGCTATTCTTTTCTTTAACTTGCGACTCAACTCCATTTACGAGTAATACTACACACGATTAAAAATTTAAAAGTTCTTATACATATATACATATATTTATAACTTAATGTAGAAGAAATCATCACTTTACCTAATCATTATAAAAAAAGAAAAAAAAAACTGACAATAAATAATTTGAAATTAGTCGCAACATGCTCTACTGTATAAGTTTATCATTAGGTAAAATACAAAATTTTCATATACACAATACAAATCAACATCTTTTAATCAACCATTCGATTCTTTTTCACAATTCTCTTTTGAAGCTTCATTATTGTTTTCAATTTTTAACAAAAAATTTAAAACAATTAACTTATTATATAAGCAATTTCCTGAAAATTTTTGAATTCACATTTACGCATACGCTCGAGCGTGTTGCTTTGCATAAGTTTGTGTGCGTATGTTTGTTTATCTGTTTTTGTGTTTGTTTGTGAGTATGCGCGTGCTAATGTAAGTATTAGTTTATGATAGAAAAATGGAGTTTAGCCATTTTTAAAGTACCATTTGCTAAGTATTATATTTTGAAAGACTTTTTAAAACATCAGAATGTTCTACTGTTTTTTTTTGTTTTTGTTATAATGCATGGTAAAATTCCGAATTTACTTCAATGAGATTGAAATAAGAAGCCATAAATAAGTAAGTCGCTCTTCGAACATCCAAATTACATAAATATATATATATATATATAGTCATTTAAATTTAAATATATTAAAATATTTGAAAAGGTTATGTATCCATAAAAGTTAATAATCTTTAACGTTAGAATAAAAAGGTATAATTTAATTAACTGAGAGACAACTAAAATCAATTGCTTAAGTTATTAAAAATTAAATATATACAGTTGTAAATGTACGATTCGGGAATCGTACGAACGAACACAAGGACTAAATGCATTCTTCAGCTTAGAAATGTGAGATCAGCCTTATTAGGCTAATATTGTTAATTCATTGAAATGTGAAACACCGAAATAAATTATTAGTGTAGCGTAAAAAATTAATATTATTTTAAATATTGATACGTGGTATTGTTTATTAAACCAATTTAAAACAAATTAGCACAGTTTATGATTTTCAGACTTAAATTTTTCAGTTCTTGAACATATGCATGTTCCGATTTGCCGTGTATCCTGGTGAAAAATGTCTATACTCAATATGGAATTAAAAGCGAAACGACAAAGAAAAAAAAAAATAAACTTAAAAAATTTTCTACATGAAGAAATGATAAAAAAATAAATAATTTTATGTTCTATCTAATTAAGTATTGGATACTTGGAAAGTTAAAAAAAAAAAATCTCAGGTATCAGGTTTGGTGCCTCGATCCGCATATGCATATTTAGAGACCTTCGACTTAACTTTTATAATATTACTGCTGTTTTTTTTTTTTATTTCTTCAGCTTTATTTTAGTAAAAGTATATGCATAATGGGCACCGATTGGTTGAAAAATCTTTGAGAGTGAATTCCTATATACTGTGTCACTCTCTTCTCCTTAGGCAACGTAAGCGCGCACGCGCTAGGCTAACTCACACATTCTTAACATCCGTATACGCGGAAGAAAATTTATATGCACACGAATGAATTCGCGATAAAAGATATATTCCCTTCTCAACAGGCTCTGGACGTAGAAACATTAACAAAAAAAAATAAAACGAGAGGTAGATAGTAGTTAATTAGTTGTAGAGAAAAAAGTAATGTAAGGCACACACGCACGTATGGCCTGGCATACATATACGTTTGGGCGTGAGCTTGTTTCTTCTGTGCCTGTGTGGCCGTGTGCGCGTGTGTACTGGTCTGCCGATGTGCGTAACCGCTGTGAGTCCTCTGTGTGTCTTACGTAACCAAAGGTGTGTGGTATGGAGCTCCGATAAAGCTCGAACGACGCCAAGTCGTTTAAGAGATTTAAACGTACGGGTAATTAGCATGAGGCTGCGGAATACAGATCTGAGGAAGCCGAAATGCTGCGTAAGGGTGAGGGGTCGGCGAAGAAGGGAGAAAGGCGCTCGGATAATATGCTACTAAATAAATAGCGTGCCGGCTTATCGGGGGGGTGGGAGGGCGGGGGGGGGGTCCGACGACGCATTAAATGACGAGTCTGCGAAACCGTCGGCCCCCGATGAATCTTACGATAAATCTTACATTATAATAATCAAAGTCGGCGGCGGCGGCGGCGGCGGCGGCAGCGGCGGCGGCGGTGGTAGTGGTGGCATCGACGGCGATGGCGATGGCGGCGGCAGCAGCGGGACAACGGGGGCGACGAGAAGTAAGTTAGGTGGTGGCACGCGGTGTTCTCAGCCTGGGATGGGCAGAGCGTTTTGTCAGTGAATATTGAAGTTGTATTGCTTACGACTGGAGGTGATGCGCAGCCACCTATTTACGGCAAGGGGTTCGGGATGGCAGCTCGACCAGGATATGTCGTTAAAGCTTGTATAGGGTGTCGAGGCGGCGGTGGCCTCGAGCTGTATGGCCGTCGGGTACTCCTGCGGAAACTCATGCTTGGTTCTGCCGAGCCGCTGTTTCCCGTTGGTCATCGTCGGCCGTTGATGATGATGAAGAAGATGATGAGGTTGATTATGATGATGATGATGATGATGATGATGATGGTGATGATGATGCTGTTGTTGCTGTTGCTGGTGCTCGAGGTCGGTATTATCGAAGAGGCTAGGGTAGCCGCTCGGAAGGGGTGATTGTGACATCAGACCCGCCCGCGACATCTGTACCCCCAGCTGGCTCTTGTCTTTGTATACCGGCGAGCTCGTGTATATAGCCATGCCCGGGCTGGTATCGATGTCGAGGGGCGCGGTCTTGATCTCGAGGGCCAGGCCCGACGATCCGACGGCCGACTGGTGTCCGACTGGGCCCGAGGCGGGTGACTGTTTACCCATGGCCAGCTGATCGACTCCAAGGGGCGAGCTCGAGTTAACCGTGCGCCCGTACTGGAAGAGCGAACCCTGGGGCGACATGCTCCCCGTCGCTATAGGCGAGAGCGAGGGCAGTACCACGGAGATGGGACCCATGCCGTTGCCGCCGTTGCCGCTGGAGCTGCCGCTCGAGCTCCCCGTGCCGTTGTTCATCTGGCCGCTGGTCCCGCTCATCCCGCCGCTACCGACGCCGACGACGCCCCCGCCTCCTACCACTGACGACTCGATTCTTCCATTCGATTCCAGCTCGTTGGCAAAGTCCTCTTCCAGTTTCGTCTAAAAAACACAAGGCCAGGTTTGATAATGGAGATTGGCAGAGCCTTCTTTTGATAACGTTTGCGAGAACTCAAAGAAACCATGCCTTACAGGTTTATTGGAGCCATGCGGGGCCAGACATCGATAAAGCAAATCAACAGCCTGTAATAATAAAAAAGAAAAAACACGTATCAACCAAAAGCCTTTTTCGTATACCCTTGGTTCGAATCCTTTGGTTCAAAGAGGTGGCTCGAAGAAACTTTAATTTTTATTTTTAAAAACCATTTATTAAAATTATTCACTCGTATGAAGGTCTATCCAAGTCATATGAGAGGGCTTCATTAATTCGTAGCAATTTCAGGGTAATTATCCCACCTCGTCGAGCTCGATATTACTTACTCGAATCACAAATTATCCTTTTCCTACCTTCCATCCGCTACCCCCTCCCATTTCTTCGTTGCCGTTATTTGCGTTAAAAGCACCCATTTATTTGAAATCCAAATATTACACCATTTTGCAAAATCCTTGCACTCGGCCCGAATCCATCAGACTTACTCGATTATTTTGTACAAATTTTTGCGACGTTTGGTCTTTTTACCTAAAGTGTACTTTAAAACAATATAATTTAATTTCAGAAAGAGAGAAAGAGAAAAATTAAATATCGTTATAAATTATATGCACAGTTCGTAATTTAAAACTATCTTTAACTACGTATTTTTGTTGTTGTTAATAGATGTAAAATTTCGTATCCCTTCGTAAAATAACAATTAAATTCAATTAAAAATGAATTAAATATACCACCAGACGCACAACTATTTGCTACGAATTACACTCTGGTCTCATATTTTTTATTTAATCAACAAATTGAGTGGTTCATACTTTCAATAAATTGTCATAATTGTTTCACTTCTTGCTTTTTAATTAAAATATATTTTTTCTTTCGCATTAAATGAGTCATTGAAAGAAATAATAAACATGATAACAAGTTAAATCTTTTATTTTTTTAGTCATTTTTTTTTTTAGTGATTATTCTTGATTCATTTGTCGATTTTTTTTCTTTCATTATAGTTATTTTCAAAAAATTCCTGTAAAAATTCTTCCTCAATATTACTAAATTTTAACTCATTTAATTATTTTTCAAGATATTTTGGTTAGTGATGAATAAATTCTCGGTTCGAATAAGCGTGTTAAAATAGGTAGCCTGTACTGTATGTATGGATGCACATGGGTGCGTGTGGTGCGTCTGTGTGAATACGCGCGCGGGCACATCTCTCTCTCTCTCTCTCTCTCACTCTGTGTTTGTATGTGTGTGAATTTATGGATTTGATCGTTCTTAATTATGTATCAATTTATAGATCGGTTATTAAAATTACAGTAACATCTGAGGTTCCATTGGATTTGTCTTTGTTATGCTTCGAAAGCTGAGGACGATACTTATAAAAATACAAGCGACACTAAATACACTTTTTTAATAAAAAAAAATAAATACAAAAAAAAGCCAACAAAAAGTATGTGTAACTTATAATATCTATAATGTTTAAGTAAACATGCAAATTACATAGAAACTGGTTGTATTTTAATAAAGAATGCTAAAAATAAATAAGACAACGTACGATATAAACACTTTTCTTACTGCTTCAATATGTACAATTGAATTCATGGCTTCTTCAAACGGACAAAGCTAAATAGAAAGATAAAAAGTCAAGACTCCCAGAAGTGATTTAACTCTAATATATCATGTATACAGTATTTAGTTATTCTCATGTTCAACGTCGTTCGATAGCGAATAAAAGATAAAAAAAAAAAAATTTACTTTTTCGCGCATTAACGTTAATGATAAAGACCATAGGGGAGGGGGCGGGACCTTTCTTTTATTATAGTAATAATAATGTTCCATTGATTTATTACGTATAAGAAAGAAAAAAAAAAAGAAAAAAAAAAGAAAAAAAAACGTACGCCGGAGGGTGAAACCTTTTTAGGCAGAGAGGTCAGGTTAAACAAATTACTGATGATATTTAACGAATCATTTGTTTGCGATTTCGTTAATTTGTTTTAAACGGGGACGATATTGGGTCAGTGTGCATACAGGTTGTGCGGCTCATTCGATATATCATCGTGTTTCGACTTTGAAATTCAGAATCCGCTACTTCCCAAAGCGATTAAAGAGAAGAAGGCGGTAGTAAAAAGTCAAATATTTAAGTATCTACAAAATGCGAAGGAAGATAGGAAAAAGTAGCGAGAGACTTCTTTCACGTAATGGTTGTTCTCTATCGATATTTTTGAATTTATTCTTCTGGGCAACGTTAAGAGGTCGGTATTATTTCTTTTTTTTTTTCTCTCTCGAGCCGGAACAATAAAAATATTCAACTATAGGGGGGTAAAGAGGGGGAGGGGCGGGAAAGCAGTGAGGTGAGTGGGTGGATGGGTTGCGCGCGCGCGTGCGCGTGTGTGTGTGTGTGTGTGTTTGGCGTGAGGGACGGGATAGACGGACTTTTAAAACAATCCCATTACGTGACTGGGCGGCCAAGAAAGACCAATTGACGAGATCCGCCCGCGCCATTACGGACCAAGAAATCTTGAATATTTTTATTTCGACCGTAGTGATCGCTGACTTATTACTTGAAAACCACTATATCGGAATAGGAAAACGCCGATCATCAAGAAAGAAGAGGTACTTACTTGACTTTCTTACCTAGTCAGTCAACACAATGGAGGGCGGTGGGAGGGACGACGATTTTGTGCACTCGAGGTGAAAAACTCGTTAAAACCACTAGTTTCGGTTTATTTACAGTCCGCGAATGAAATTAGTGTTGGTGAGGTAAAGGCATTGGGACGAATGGGTAGGGGGTAGGGGGGATATAGGATAGGATAGGATAAGAGGAAAACGCTTATAATTATAATTTGATTACATTGAGGAGGTAACGTAAGGTATCGCGTAAGAAGGAAGCGCCTCGGAGCTCGGAGGATCCCGCGTAGGAGGCATAGAGCGTGAAAAGTAGCGCCAGAAATAGGGATATAATGGCCACCAGGAGTGAATAAGAGCCCTGTAATTACCTGTGGCAGGGGATAAGTGTCCGGTAGCGAGAGAACGGGCGGTGAGCTCGGAGTGTCCAGGTCCGGCTGTACCGTTGCCCCGGGTACGAGGCTTGCGTCTAGAGAGACCGAGTCTCCGGGCTGAAGTCCGAGGGCGCCCGGGGCCCCGATTACCTTGGTCGGCGTCCTCGAGCTCGGGAGCTCCTTCGAGGCCCTGTGATCCGCCAAGAGTTTGTCGAATGTCTTGCTCCTGCCCGAGACGGTCCGCCGCAGCGAGACCGTGTGAGCCTTGCAGGTGAGGGATCGCGTGCAGGGCTTGCCGGTCTCCTCGTTCCAGACGCCGCAGTGCCGGTCCGGGTCGTACTCCCGATCCTTGAGTAGCGACCTCTCCGTCTTGAGCCTTTTCCGCTTCGGCTGGCTCCCCGGGCTCTTGACCGGACTCCCTGAGGAGCCGAGGGCGCTCGCCAAACCCCCGGACGATTGAACGCACCCGAGTCCTCCGGAGGACTCGAGGGGGGAGCGAGGCGAGGAACCCGAGATTCCCGAGTGGAGGCTCGGCTGTTGGTCGCTCGCCCGCTGTTTGACCGGAGTGTGATTGCTCGCATTCCCATTCCCGTTGTTGTTCCCACTCCCATTGCCGTTGCTGCCGTTGCTGCTGTTGCTGCTGCTGTTGTTGTTGCTGCCGCTGCTGCTCCCCCCGCCACTGCTGTTGTTGCCCATCCCGCCCCCCACCCCGACGCCACCCCCCGAAGAGTTGTTGTTGCTGCTGCCGTTGTTGTTGTTGTTGTTGTTGCTGCCGTTGTTGTTGTTGTTCGCGGCTGTGGCCACCGCGAGCTGACCCGAGGACTGACTTTTCTTCAGTTTTGAGAGTTTGCAATAAGGTGTTTTCATGCTCGATTTCGTTGCCGAATTCGAAGGTGGTGGGAGATTCGAGCTGCCGGAAGGGTGTCGGCTTTCTACAATATTACATTAATATTTAACACCCCGAGTCTTAATACAAGCTTCAATATATAATTTCTGGCTACTGCGCTTGGTTATCATTTTCATATCTTAATTACGTCCACTTTTTTTTTTAATAAACTATTTAAATAAGCATTAGATAAGTCACCTTTATTTATTACTAACAATCGTTTAAAATTCTTGACTTTGGAATAAGTACAAAAATAATTTTACGTTACAACGAATATTGTTTATTACCGTAAATGACGTGGTATTAAACGTAACACAACAATTCTCATGAAATAGTCAATTTCATTGTAATAAATTTAAAAATAAAATAAACAATACTAATTTTAATGGAAATTTTTATATCATATTATATCATGTTCTCAGGGAATTGGGTTTTATATTGTTTTATATACAAATTTTATATCGTTTGATACATTCTGTCAATTGATCATAAGTTTACAATACATACAATAAATCAGCAATATTAGTAAATATTATAAATTCATTTTAAAATAAAGATATTTTATGATGTAACAATGTCATAATATTGTTTAATATAACATTCGTGTAAATACTATATAGAAAATGTAAAAAATAATATAATTGAAATGTTACACAATTAAATTATAATACATAATTATATCATAGATATATCAATTATATGGATAAGTAACGAGCCCTTTATTTGCAAACAAATGGTGTTATACAATAAAATGAAAATATTAATAAAAGTTAAATATTTTATAGTTCAATTAGACAAAAAAATTATATAAAGTCTAGCTGGGCTATGGTATTATTTTCCAAGCTATGTTATGGTTCAGGTAACTTGGTGAATTAAAATTTTTTCTTTAATTGAAAGTTTTGTCTCCGATATTTCAAAAAGTTCAGAACTATATTATACTATTTTACTTAATATAGCTTATGGTTTACGCAGAAATAAACCAACATACATTCTCTTAAGAGAATAGGAAGATGATAAAACTTTATTATCTTACCCATATGCTGTATTAAAGCTTGCGGTTTGACAATAGAATTGCATATTTCACATACAACTCCATAAAAAGTATCTCTTTCTGGACAAAACCCATATAAATCAATGTCTAAAAAGTAGAATAATTATGTTTTAGTATTCCATACTATAAGAATTAATCGAGAGATTATGGATAAGTAGCAATTTACCATCCACGGAAAGACGCATAACTGAACTGGCAGGTTCTGTGTCTGGTTCCTCATCGCCTAAAATTAATGTTATTAAATTTCTTATATCAAAAATAAATAAAAAAAGTAAAAATTAATCAACATTCGCAAAATATGACTACTGGCACAAACAGTAAGAGTAGAGAAATAAAAATAAAAATAGAAATAAGAAAAATAATAAAATAAGATTAAAACATTAGTTGAAATAAAGTTATTTGTATCATAAGGATTATTGATGGCTAATGTAGAAAAAAATAGAATAGGAAAGAAAAAGCATTGCATATGTAGATTAAGGTATTTGTTTTTGTAAAAATAAAACGAGTGATGAAGTCATGTAGAGGTGAACACAATGGTAAAGAACTTAATATCAGGAAAAGAAACAAAGGAAAATATTATTTAAATACTATTCTATTGAAAGAGAAATGGTGGCGGAGAGGGGCCGGAGGGGGGGGGCAAATGGACGGCTATCTGTAAATTGAGTAAGTCTTTGTTGCAAAAATGATTGTCGCATTCTGAGAAAACGTATCAGTACGAAGAAATGGAGTGCTTTGCAGTACGGGGTGTGTGCAGCATATAGGTGCAGACATTATATGTCGAATGTAAGGGGTGTCCTGCCATTATTTGCAGACTCGCTCGTACGGCGATACACGTGAGATAAACCGAAAAGGGCGTAAGGGGGTGAGGGGTAGAAAAGGTCGGTCGGTCGGTCGGTCGGTCGGTCGGTCGAACAGAAGGGTAGGGTAGGGTACCGTAGGGTAGGGTTGGGTAGGTGGAGGGTAGAATGACGGGGGGGGATGTGGGAAGGCACGACGAGACGACGGTCGGAGGGTGGTGAAGGAGTCATGAAGCTGCGCGCGCGTGAGAGAGACAGAGACCGAGACAGTACGTGAGCGTGCGAGACGAGGTAAGGTAGGGAAGGGTAGAGAGAGAGAGAGAGAGAGATAACAAGGGCGCGAGCGAGAGAAGGAGAAAGAACGAAAGAAAGAAAAAGAACGGGAGAAAGCGGGAGGGAGCGAGACGGATAGAGTGCTGAAGCTGCTTCGTAGAGAGGTTATGTTAGCACTGTATGCAAAAAAAAAAATGCAGGACAGCGGCTTGATAATAAAGGACGCGGTATGATAAAGAAAGGAGGAGGACTTACTCAAGGGCTTGTCACGGCCAATTTTCTCGATCCAGCTCGACCAGGGCTGGCCGTGAAAGAAGGTTGGGCTGTCACTCCCCGACATTGCCAACGAGCGCACAACTGAGGGTTCAGCGGGGCCACGGAGGAGGACGGGCGGCTGCACTTCTCCGTCCCACAGAATCGCGTCTCGGCTCCGCTTTTTCTACTACTTTTTTGCAGCACGACCCAGTGCGTGCACGCTACCCTCGCTCGGTCCGCGCAAATGTACGATGCCTTCGCATAGCTCGCGCACGGGCTCTCTCGGGGCTCTTTGATTGTGTCCGTGCGCCCCGTATTTTCGCGACTCGCGTTTTTACAATATTCGCATGGCTCTCTGGCTGCGGTCTCGCTCTCCCTTTCCTCCTTCCCTCCCGCCCTTCAGGCTGCTGCTCGCCAACCTTGTCCCGTTCACTCTCTCTCTCTCTCTCTCCGTCTATCTATCTATACGTCTCTCGAGCAGTCCGAAAGAGCAAGAAGTCGGTCCGCGCACCGGCTTCTTCTGATATGGCCCTGCACACCCACAACTGCACGGGACGCACACGCACGCGTGGCGGCGCGAGGGTTTGGTGGGGTGGGGTGGGAGGAGGGGATCCAAGAAGACAGGGTCGAGCGTGCGCCTTCTCTCACGTCCGTGCAATAACAGCTCCGCGTACACGCACTTGGAGCACGTATCGTAGCCACGAGATGCGTAGAGTGTGTGCGAGGCCAAATGTATGATCAATCCTTTTAAACAAGTTCAGTAGTTTCACGCATTTTCTACACTTATCGAGGCTAAGCGCAGCCTGTCCGTCTTTTCATACCACTGTTGCTCTTTTTTTTCTCCTACTTCTTCGTTTTAATCGCATGCGTAAGTAAATAACCATCAGCCTTTTTGATTTTTCGCCGATCGGCTCCCCTTGGGCTCCCCTCTCGAACACGAGACGGCCCAGCACTTTCCTTTTTCGATATCCTCCTTTTAAGCGACAGCCGATGCTCTCACACGCTCCACACGCTCCACATCCACCTTGTTTACATGCTCTGCCTTTAAATATAAAGACACACTTCTTCAAATATAACCTGCTACACGCGTCCTCGCCCCCTCCCACTCCCACTCCCACTCCCACTCTCCTTCTCCTTTTCTTTCTCCTTTCCTCCTTGCCGTTTTCTCATTGCACTCGGCCTCTTTCTTTACGTTCCTACGGGATCCCGTGCACACCGCTCGAACCCATCGAATGACATTCTTCCCCCGCTTATTACCAGATTATAAAATATTGTTTTTTAAGTAAAACTGGCTAAATTAGACTCGAGTACACACACACGCACCGCATGATTTGTCAAAGTTCCGAGTTTGCACATGCGCAAACTATCTATACAAACACCTACCAACACCAATGTCATTATTAATTAAGCAAGAATGTAATAATAATGATATAATAATTTATTTCGGAATTAGTTTCTTTTATTTGATCGGCATTACGGCTTAGCCTCTTAACGTCCGGATGTTAAAAAATTTTATACCTACGATCCGCTAACGCTTCATTCTTTTGTACCGCTAAATTTATTTATTTAACAACTAACTACTAAATCAGTCCGTATAAAATCATATTGCTTATTGACATTGCAGCAATGACATTTTTATTGTTTATCGGCAAAAAGTTTTGCTATTAAATTGAAAAACGAAAAACATCAATGGATTCATTCATTAACGAATGCGCTATTTACTCTGTTTAGTCATCAGAAATATTTATACGTATAATTTCATTAACTTGATTGACGTGATTTGAAAAGATTGTTGTTTCACAATGTGAATAATTATCACAGTTTTTATTCAAACAAGCAATTTAGGATAAAATACCTAAGGCAACACTGCATACGTTGTATATCGCAATAACAATTCATTTTTCAATATTCGCGTAAAAGTTATAAGAAAATAATAAGAAGTTTTTCATATCTGTTGAGCTATATTGAAATTTTTTAATATTATGATTTTTAATTAAAAATATTATTTTTTCCCGATATTATTATGGGCGCGAAAATTCAAATAATATCCTATGTAGTTTTATATTCATGTTTAATAATTTTTAGAAAACAAGAAAGTAATTACTACAAGAAATTCTAACTAATATTAAGACATGAAATTTCACATAAAAGTCTGACGATCAATTGTCATTTCTTTGACGTTTAAAAACTCAAAAAACAAAAAAAAACAAATACAACGGTATTTTATAAATGGAAAATGGAAAATTTTTTAGAGAAAATTAATTTTAACAAATAAAAACCTACACATTTACAAATAGTTTATATTATTTTAATGTATTTATTTAAATATATTTAAAAATCATCAAAAGCATTTTAAATTATTTAAAAAGTTAATTTGAATTGATTTATAAATTTAAGTAATTGTATGATTATTGGACCAGAAAATACAAATACTTAATATCGTAATTGAAATAAACTAGTTTTAAAATAATAATATTGTATTATTATCCTTCTATCTTTTTTCCTCTATTGGTACACAATTAATAAGATATTATTAAATTAACAAATCTTATGTTTAAAAGCATACATTTTCAGTTGATTTGCATTATTGTTTGTACGTGTGATACTACCTTTTGTTCTATTCCTATTACTCTAAATATTAGAAAATTGGTTTTATGCTAATATTTAATTTCGGAAATGTAAACGTTAGGATCTCATTAAAAGTATTGAGAGCACTGTAACACGGTTATACGAAATATATCAAATTTTTCAATATTAATTAGGGAAAAGCAAATACATTTTTTTCTCTTTATACAATTATAATATCTATAGATCAATTATTTGCCCAACTAACAAAAATATGACACAAATTAAAAATATTTTAATATAATAAATTGATTATTATATTTTAGTACGTATGAAATAAGTTTGTTGACTTCTAATTGTACATTTATTTATAAATATATAATTAAAATAGTAAATAGGTAATGTTCATAAATAATTAATTAATGGCAATACTATTGTATTAATAAAAAAATAACATTTCAATACATATAACATTGATGGGTTTCAATAAATTTTTTTATTCTTTCATTAATTTTGGATAAATGACTTTGAGAAGTAAAATTAATTCTCGCTCTTATTTAGTAAATTGTTTTAAGTAAATTTTAATAAACACATATATCGTTAATATAAGGAATATTTGCCTTTGCCTCGAGCACATGGTAGAGTTACCAATCACATCAAGTTATTCCCTATTTCTTATTTTCCGTTCGTCATTCCACCGTCGACCGTGGCACTAATCAATTTTATTACGAAGTTCAAAACTGAAGTTCGAGCAACGTGTTCTATATTAACTTGCAGTTAAATTCTTTATTTTATTAATGCACTTGTAAATAACAGATTTTTATGGTATGTATTGTTGTTGTACATTGAAATTAAGATGTAATTGAGGATTAATAGTTTGAAATTAGAAGTCGAAAAACATAAAAATATTGGTACTTTTACGTATCTCTTGATAATTGTTATTTATTATATTTATACATTTTTCAGAATTGTTATTGATTTAATATAGTGTAAAATGAAGATTAAGAATTTAGTAGTTAATCCGTTGAGTCGGGTTAAACAAAAAAAAGTAAAAGAGGAAAGCGGTGAAGGAACTTTGGAAGAGGTTATATTACCTCGTGAAACTGGTATCAATCATATAAAATGTAAAGCTGTTAGATTAAAAAAGCATGAACAATTACAAAGATCAAAGAAAAAAGAGAAAAAAGAAAGACGGAAAGCAAGATTACAAGCAAATGAACCAAAACAAGTTCCACATACAATAGAAAGTCTAAGAGAAAAGGATGAGACTATAATTCAGGGAGACATTAACAGCGAGGAAAATGAAGAAATCAAGGTTGATCTGGATCACGACGAGTTTGCTTCTTATTATAAGCAGGAATACGAACCAAAAGTATTGATTACTTATTCCGATAATCCTCACACAAAGACGAGAATATTTGGAAGAGAATTGACAAGAATTATACCTAACTCGACATCATTGTATAGAAATCGTTCTGGAATAAAGAAAATCGTTAAGAGTTGTGTACAAAGGGATTTTACGGATATAATTGTTATAAATGAAAATCAGTGCAAACCAAGTATCCTTATTATAAATTATAACATATTCATTATTTACATCTGACATTATTGTTATTTTCATATCAATTGTAAATATTTTTATAATTTTTTTCATATTTATAAATTGTTATAAAAATATTTGTTCTAATTAAGAATGGGCATTTCAGATTTAAAATATTGTTTAGGATATTTTTTTTTATTTAAATAAAATTGTGAATATTGTATCTAGTATGTATTTAATTGGAATTTTCCTTAATGTGTATATCAAGATGGTATGCTAATAATTCATTTGCCTAATGGCCCAACGATGAATTGCAAATTAAGTAATGTAAAGATTACTCCAGAATTAAAACGAAGTCACAAAGAAATTACTGAACATCGGCCTGAAGTTGTATTAAATAATTTCACAACTCGATTAGGTCATACGGTCTCAAGAATGTTTGGAGCTCTTTTTCATTATCAACCTGAGTTTAAAGGTCGAAGAGTTGTAACATTTCATAATCAACGAGATTACATCTTCTTTAGACATCATAGGTAAAATTTTTAATACATATTCAATTTTTTAAAATAATCTCTCAAGTTGAATCAATACAGTTATAACGACACAATAAATTAGTAAAATAAATCATATACTTTAGACAATTACTTATAAATTGCTTTATTACTCATATATTATAAAGTAATGATTGAATATTTTAAATATTTAATGTAAACAAGTTTTTGCATATCATTTAATGGAGCTTTTTTAAATTATAGATATGAATTTGATAAGAAAACAGCTAAGCCAAGACTTCGAGAATTAGGACCAAGATTTACCTTAAAATTAAGGTATTTACAACATGGAACTTTTGATAGTAAATATGGTGATTATGAATGGATTATTCAAGGCAGAAGACATCAAATGGAAACTAGTCGAAGAAAATTTTTCTTATAAATGATTTTACTTTTTATCTTTTTCTAAATACTTTTATAATAAGTAATATAATGTAAAACTTTATTTACATTCAATAAGATCTAAAGCAATTTTATCTCTTTAATTTTATACTACCAGATTATTATAACATATAATTTAACATATATATTATTTGTACATTATTAGTTATTGAATTTATATACGATTATTAATTATTTTGTGACTACATTAAAATTTATTGGTTCACATATATGAAAAATAATTTGTAGACATTTCAAATTCATAATTTTTTCATCAGATAAGTTGATATTACAGAAAAGCGTAAAGTATTCATTTATTTTCTGATAAATTTTAATAAGTTTAAGAAATAGTAAATATCTTTTCTATTATAAAGAAAAGTCTTTAGTAAATTATGTATTTATTTAGAAATTTACAATATAATTCCAAATAAATTGAATAATTATAATTTTAAATAATATTTAATTGGTTATATAATTGTTTAATTAAGCGTTATTATCCAGACTATCAATTAATCATACAGCTGAAGTAAATGTAGTATCCATTAGCTATATTGTATATTATAAATTCAAGAATGTTTTAAAAATTGTTAGACTTTGAAGATCTTATACCGATTGTAGAAATATGTTTTAGGAAAATCAAACTATAATTCTTCATGGTTGTATCGTTAAAGTAATTTCGGACTAATGGGTAATATCAATATTTCTTTATACCCATTACAGAGAACGTTGTCATTTCCAATAATGAGAAGCACGTGAGGTGGAATTAAAATTTGTAATTTTATCATCCCTTACGGATCAGTATTGTGTATTTTGTCTCTAATTATAATTAAGAGCCCGGAAAGTAAAAGCACGCGATCGGGTGCGAAGAATGGCCTATCTCAACGCTCGTGGAATACATTGAATTGCCGGGGCGGCTCGTGTGCTTTATCTCTCGTGCTTTTCCCGGATTTGCATATTGCATGTAAGTTAGCCGTTCGTCGCGCTTCGGCTGCAAGGCTTTCGCGCTCACGTTTTGCTTTATTTTTCAGGGAAGCCAGCGTAATTCTTCCCCCGATGTAATCAGTGGGATACGCGTCACCTTTTGCTTTTCGTAGGCCGCCCACAATGTCAAATCCTATAAAGATTCACTTAAATCTGCGGATAAATTATTTACGCCAATGTCTCACGAATAAAAAGAAAAAAAAATCGAAACTTTTAAGCAAATGTACAAATTCCGTGGATTAATAAAAGAGGTTTCGCTTGAATAATTGAATAAAAATCCTGCGCTAGTCGATAAAAACATGACCGGCTCTCGTCAATAAGCATTTTGTTGCTCGGCGGAGTGAAAGTCAATTATAAATGCGCGCATTTGTCAGAAATTGGCGTAATCGTTATTGTTTGCGATGTCTGATGTAATTGGGGCGATGGCGGATGACGAGTTGGATGTATCGATGGAAGGAGCCGGCTGACCACGTGAATCACGAATGCATGTGGCTTCGGTGGTATTGTGGTCGTGACCGTGACGAGTTGGTAAGGCGGGGGGAATGGGGGAGGGAAGTAAAATTGCCGTCAGCATTCGCGGTCGTTGTCGAGGTGAAAAGCCAAGAGTCGCGAGCGGTGCATAAAACATGTATTTGGCGCGTGCGGCATTCGGCTAAGGGGATGTTTGAGAGCCGAAACTTTAAGGAACAAACTCGACACTTAGCTCTGATTGAATTCGTCCTTGTCGTCGTCGTCGTTGTCGTCGTCGTCGTCGTCGTCTAATCAAAACGGCTTGACTTAATAGGCGCGCTATCAAAGAGCTGAGGCCAGATATTTGGTGCGGGGCGGGGGAGGGTCCGTCGAGTTTAGGGGACTAGAGGGGGAGCCGAGCGACGTGGCTGGGACATAGGGGGCCAGGTGACGGCGGCGCCCGCGGATCAATACCCAGGAGAAGCACGGCCGCGACTCCGGCGCCCTGGAGTGGCAGGGGACAATATAGCGGGTAGTGCGAGTCTCCTCGGGACACACACACAGAGAGTGAGAGAGAGAGAGAGAGAGAGAGAGAGAGAGAGAGAGAGACATACAGACAGCCACACAACTTTCCAACTATTCTCTTAACTCCCAGGCACTCCGGGTTAGGCGGATATTATTGCTTCGAGTGTTAGAAAGGCATCTTAGCGCTCTCTTCATTTAACGGGTGCTCTATAGGTCGTATCCGTCGGAGCGAAATTTCCGCTCCGGGAGTAGTGGCGACGGAGGAGGCCCATCGACCCCAATAACTCCTCCATTCCTCCATCCGTCCATCCCTCTATCCGCCAAGAGTTCATTTACATTGAACTTCAAACAAATTTGCGAATATCTTATTTTGACCTCGGCGACCCCCCCCCCCGCCGATCGATACCGAAGCGGACGATAATGTACCTTTAATGACCCGCAGCCACTCTACTGCGGACGAAGAGGATACGTAATCGTATGGGATTGGCCGCGCTGCTACACAGCCGGTCCGTCAAAGGAATAATTCCCTTTGAGACAATGACGTACCTTGCCGGGTCTGCCTTCTTCCGCTGAGATCCGTTATGCAGACGACGTTTATACTCCCGAATGAGATGCCAAATGCCGGGATGACCACCGCTATTGTTCTTCTTGTTCTTCTTATTGTTATTGTTATTATTGATCAGTGATCAACGGGGGTTATTATTTAAAAAGCCGAAATATCACGAAGAGGAGGTCGGGCGAGCGAATGAGGGAGCGGAGTTTTGGAATGCCGTCGGAGGGGCATAACTAAAATGTGCTTTGAAAGGTAGACCGATGGTGCGTGCTGCTGCTGCTGCTGGTGGTGGTGGTGGTGGCTCTATCGTAGGGAGTATCGCCGGCAAGTAAAATTTGAAGCAGGGCAATTGGGTTGGCTGGCAAGTGCATCGCAATTTCCATTATCTTCGTATCGATCAGGTAGAAACTAAATCCTAGTCGGCTGAGGGGGATTAATTAAATCTGGGGGGCCGTAATTAAGCAAAAAGAGGTTGGGCCCCGGAGTCTGCGATGCTTTAATCCCGCATCTCTAACGTGTAATTCGATCCTCGATTCTTAGGTTACGAAAATTATGAGCACTTTTTTAAGTGAAGGTTTTTAAGAGGTTTTTCACCTTTTAACGAGCCGCACTTTAACGTCATCATTGCCCTCCTCGTATTTGAACACCTGACATGAAATGACCATCGATTGATCATTTGTTAATTAGCGCCAGCATCGCACTTACTCATTCGCTCTGTCATTGAAATGTCAGTGAGAAGCTGCGTTCGAAACACGGTGCGAGGGGGATTACCGAACTTAGCGTTGGCGAATCCAATGGCTTGCACTTAAAAACCGAGATTTTACTGCATTTAAGCCAATAGTTGATAGTGTTAGTGCCGATGGGGATGGTTTCCGCGTACCTGTCTCTAGACGTCCATTGTCACCGTTTCGGGTTAGAAGCAGGTTGTCTCCCGTCCACGTCCCTCGCCCCTGTTGCCAATAATGCAATTGTCGCTAGCTCATATAATCAAAGGGATAAAGTGGTATTATGCGAAAGACCTCCGGGGCTAATACCATGCAAATATATAGAACTGCCCCTCTCCCGGTCTCTCCATCCATTCGTCCGCCCGTCTATCCGTCCGTCCGTCCGTCCAACCCCGGACCGGAGTAGAGTGCATTAATCCGCTAATGCAGCGGCCCAGCACGTGCACAAAGACGCGCCCTCGGCCACGACGGGAATTAGGTTTGATTTCGTTCGGTCGGGCGCGGATATAAGCGTCACCGCCACCCACTATCACGGACCCGAGGCCAGCCCGATGACACTTTACGTCGCGCGTCACCTCGTGGCGAATTTGCGGCCGCGTTATTAAACGCGGCCCTGGTATTTCCTCGCCTCGCCTCGTCTCGTCTCGACATTTACCTCCTGCCGATATTATTATTTTCGATATCGTTGCCCGGGGTGCCGCTTAATTCAATCCCCGACTCGAGATAAGGCTAAGACACCTCCTTTAACGACGGCTCTCAATACATTATTTCAATACGCACTTAAGACTAGATTCCGGCTCTCTTGAGTGCCCGGAGACGGAGACGGAGACGGAGACGGAGATGGAGACGGAGCGTAAGAGGGGTGGGGGATCCTCTTAGCTTCTGGCACCTTCAATCCTACCTTGTTCAAATAAAAGGATTCGAGGATAATGCAGAGGGACAATCGTCTGAGGAGATACCGAGCCTCGATCTATTCGAATTCTACCCCCTCTCCCCTCCACCCACGAGTCGATATATAAAAAATTGACGCATTTTCGGCAACGTTATCCTCCGGGGATAGATATCGTCGGATTACTTATTTACTTAACGCTACTGGTTCGTGCCGTCGACGACACAAGTTCGTACCATCGATTATACTGCCTTGCCAAAGCAAAGCGTATTTAACGAGAGCTCTCGATGCCTTGCCCCCTCCCCCCTCCCTACGTCTCTGTGCACCTACGTATACCTGTATACGCGTATTATACATGGGCCTGGTAATGGCAGTAATGGCATTTAGAAAAGTAGTAATTAAAATAAATGTAAATCCTCCATTAAGTCTCTTAAATGGCAGTCCTCCACTGGAAATCTTGGATATAACGCGCCGTTAGGCCTTCCCCCCCCCTCTCTCTCTCTCATCCACCGTCCTGCCGTCCCTCTACGGAAGATAAAAATTTAAATTCGGATTTCTTTAATGCCCTTAAGGCTCACTTACGGAAAGCAAATTCAAGTTACCTGTCACTTTGGACACTCAACTAAAATTGGTGCGTTAATAAAGTTTTACGATATTGGAGCATCTGAAATGACTAGGAGCGCGCTGAGTGTTTTTCCCGAGGTGGGTCTCGCTCGCTAGATTTTCAATTCAATGTATCCTCCAGTTGCATAAAAGCCGTTTAATTACCTTTTTATACATTGGAATGTCGTTTAGTTAAGTTGTAAAGTATTTAATCCATTTTAGCTTGAGGCATTTTATGCGAGAGAGCGGGCTTTATGCTTGAAAAAGAAGGAAAAGTCGGTATTACTTGCGTAAAAGTAATTAACGTTGGAAAACAAATTGATGAATTAACGTAAAAGTCTGGCGAGCGTGACTATGTTAAGGGCAATAATAAATGGTGGGGGGGGGCAGAGGTGGTGGAAGAGGAGGTGGAAGAGGAGGGGGAGGAAGCCCGAGCCACGGGATATTCCGAATAAAAGAAAGACAAAAAGAGAAGCCATCGGAAGCCTCGGCGTGCTCGTCTAGTTTTTTTTTTGTTTTTTTTTCTCTCCCTCGTCGGGAGCGCCAATCTTCATTGTTTTTCCAACAATTCGTTCTATCGCTTATTCGGAAAGAGGCGAGGGGAAAAAAAGGTGGCAACGGGAGCGAACGAATAGCCCTAAGGGCTTTTCAGCTCTTCACCTTGCGCGGCGCGTATCTAGATTAAAAGGTCGAAGCCTCGACAAGGCCGAAAAAAAAAGGATTGTAGCTGCGTAGGGAGCGTGTGCAGCAGAGGACCGGGTGGGTTTTCGGGGTGGGGGGGGGGGCGGGGAGGTGAAGACGAGTGAGAAGTCGTCCGGGGGTCCGTTGGATTACTCGCGTCCAATTAAATTTAACGAATTCTGAGCGGACGAGGGTAGCTGCCGGACCGGGAGTAGGAGGAGTAGCGGAGTCGGCCGGGGGCTTAAGTAGCATCGCCAGCAGTAGTTGTGCAATGGCACTGGTAGCGATAGTCGTGGTGGTAATGTCAGTCCTCGGCTTTATTGGTTCCATTAATTTCGCATGCACATAGTCTCTACCGAAAGTTTTCCTTTAATTTTCCGCCTACGCGCGGGGAACAAGCTACCGAGGATACTTGCGCTCGATACTCCGACATTGAAAGGATACGCGTCATCCTCTGACGGTCTTATGTAACGACACCTCATTACGAGCAATTGCGCCCTCAGAGCTCGTTGGCTAAGCGTACCTATTCATGCGCTCGGTATTCCCGAGATTTTTATCAGGATAAATAAACATTTCCGATGGCAATTAGGTAATTCAACGGGATGCAAAATACTCGGCGGTGTTGTTGGGATCGATAGGGGAAGCTTTGACCGGTCACAGTGCCAATGACCGGCAGCTCGATCTCGATAAAGTATCTTTTAAACAAATTCAATTATCTTTATCTGATCAACATACTTATCCGCGGACATACGCCCATCAATTATCATTCGCGATACGTTATTACGAATTATATGGAAAATGTCTTTAGCGGGGTGGATGAGTACGGGATGCTTTGTTGTACATACTTTCTGTAAGGACTGAATCGATGAAATCGACCGGGGTATAAAAACTTTTAGTACAACGCATTTCTCTCTCTCTCTCTCTTTCTCCCCTGCCCTGCCCTGCCCTGCCCTGCCCTGCCCTGACACCATCGGCTCTGTTACATAAGGTAAGGTACGTATCGTTCTATGAGCCACGTATTAAATTTCATTTTAGAAAAAGAAAACAGAAAAAAAAATGAAAGAAAGAAAAAGAAAGAAAATTTATTTACGCCAAGGGCAATAAACGTACTTTTATTGCCGAGAGTTTCGTATGTTCTTAATATAATTTTAAAGGTACTGGATTCGTCGAAGCCAGTCCTACATATTGGAAGAAGCTATAAAGCGAATTAAATTGATGTCGAGGTTATTCGCAGAGGGTTAGCGAAAGTATTATCTACTTTATCAGATCAGATGTTTCTTAATTAAAGTTCCAAGAGTAATCTCTTTGTATTATTAATGGTGATTTGCGACTCGTCTAAATCAGGAGAGGGGCTCGAGAGAGAGAGAGAGAGTGAGAGAGAGAGAGAGAGAGAGAGAGGAAATAACAATGTGGGTGGGGATGGGGGACTCGAGTCGATTGAAAGAGGAGAAGAAGCGGAATCTAGTGAAATGCCCGCCGAGATGGGAATGAAAGTCCGGCAACGTGTTAACGTGGCCAATACGTAGAATTCGGCAATTAAATCGTTTGCCGGGCTCGTGCTCAATTTTTCTACCCTCTCGGGCCTTTTCGCCCTCGGGCTTCGGTTCGACGTGGCTGCGATCGCCTCGGGAGAGTCGCTTTTCCACGGGGACAAAATATTTTAATTGAATTTTCATGCATGCCGATTTACGCTGATACGCAGGGCCGAGGAGGGACGGCGGTCGGGGGTGGGGGGGGAGGTGGAGAGGTGGTAGGAGGTCGAAGGTAGGTCTCGCGCACTTTCGCACGCGTTCTTTCGCTGTTTTGTTTCGCCTCTTTTCTTTACAGTCTATTCGCTCTTTCCTACCCCCCCCCTCCGCCCATCTACTTTTTTCATCCCCTTCGTTTTCCTCCGCTTCGCAAATACTTGAGGACTAAAGAGCTTTTTCTGTTAGGCGAACTTGGCAAGACGAGCGACGGAGCTCGGCCGAATTCTTTTTCCTTTTTTTAAGAGATCTTGTTACTTTGCATATTTTGTTTTTATTTTTGTTTTTGTTGTTGTTATTGTTGTTATTTATTTGGAAAAGAGATACGTGCCTCACTTGATTTTTAATCGATTCGAGTATTTCCATAACATTATTTAAGTACATTCAGTGCACGAATTCATTTGTTTCATTGAAAATTTATAAACCAAGGCAGCTTCTTGCGCACGTTACATAGTCTTTTGTAAATTGATTGTCTCCTTTGAGTTTTACGACGGCTAGTTTATTTATTTAGTATGAACAACTGTTAAAAAAAAAATTACAGATAAATGATAGAAATAGTATGGAAAACTATTAGCTGGAGTAATAAATATCTGGTACAATAAAAAATGGCATTAAGCCAGGTTTTTACGATCGTACTTTAATGCTCTATTTTGGTTATAACGGATTATATTTATTTACGAAAGCCATACATCGATATTTATAAAAACTATTAATAGAGCATTAAAGCTTATTGAATTATAAGTGAGCGTATAACGACGAGGAAGGGGGGGGGTCTGATGGAGAATTCATGTACAGTGCATTAAGATCTGAATGAGCGATTCGGCAGAGGATGAAATTGCAAGAGACGAATAAATAACAATCGAGCTCCTTATAATCGTAATCAACGTTATCGTAGACTCGATAACGACGGACTCGCGAGAAAGAGAGGGGGAGGGAGAGAGGGAGTGAAAATGACGCGGTCCTCGAGGATGCATCGGCGCAGGTACGTACAGATGTCGGCTACGGACGCATGTAGGTGGACGAGGGATAGAGTGAGACACAGACGGAGACGGAGACAGACAGTGTGTGCGAGTGAGAGAGAGAGAGAGAGAGAGAGAGAGCGATGGGTTATTGGGTCGGGGTGGGGTAGAGGGGGCGTTATACTAATTTGCGAGTATAGCTCGCCGTAAATCTTGACAGCACAAAAACCGGTAGGAGAATCGTAAATCCCGCACGGTAACGACTTGCTTATCAGGTCGAACGAGCGCAGCTTACTCGTTTTATTGTCGAACAATCATAAAATTGCTATGCGCGCAGGGAGAAAAAAGAATCTCGAAAACAGCGTCTTCGTTAAAAATAAATGGAGTCGTAATTGTTTTTAACGTCCTCGGTGCGCGCTCCTCGTGGCCTTCCAGCTCGGCTTTATGTGCCGGACAAGAGCCTTAAAAGTCCAGGATTCATATTCCCGAGCTTTCGGCTAAAAAGTGCCGCCGCACGAGATTAGAAATAATAATGACGAAGCTCTGGCACATTAGTCTCTATACCTTGCTCTCTCTCTCTCTCTCTCTCTCTCTCTCTCTCTCTCTATCTCACTCTCCCTTCCGTTCATTATTGACACGAGCAGTGGAGGGTGGGTGGCGAGTAGGTGAAAGGGAGGTAAAAGAAGCCCAGCCGCCAATGGCAATGGATCCGCGCGATACGATTCCCCCTTAGCTTCCTTAAGCAAATTCGACGTCGACTTACCGAGCAAGAGAGGTCGATAGGGAGTGGGGTAGGGGGTAGGTGAGTTTACCTTAAGCGCGAAAGATGCCCAGCAGCTGATACTTAAAGTTCAATTATTAATGGGGGCCGTTACGAAGGTAGGGGCTTAAGAGCTTTGTGGAACTCCTCGTCGCTTTCGCTTCTTTCACAATTCCGTGAAGCATTAAATCGAAAAATTTCAGAATCCGTTTTCGCGCTGCGCACAATTGCCGAGTCGGTTCCGTATAGCCGATCGACTTTGGAGATCTCGTGAGACGAGAATTATTCCCGGAACCGGCAGAGATGTACTTACCTCGGGACGTTAAAAATTCAATTCCACTCCTATAATTTTTATGTTTATATAAGGCGCGTAAGAAGATGTACGCTTACACTAAAGTTTTATTAATTTCACTGTGCCGTCGGAGGTAACGGACTTATCCGTCCGAAATTATATCGATAATAATATGCCGAAGAAGCCGTAAATAACTTCTTAAGTTATTTCTCCGTAATAAATATCGAAAACGTTGTTAAACCTTTGAAACCTTCAAAGAAGTTCCGAAGGGCTCATAAACGCCATAAACACCATGACATTGTGCTCGTCGCTTATTAAAAAAACAAACGTGTCGCTCGGTTTCGGCGGCCTTTTCAGCGTGTCGGTGACGTGAGAAGGGTTTTACAGGGTTTTATAATTAGAAAAACGATTGATTCGGGTAAGAGGTGGAGAGGGGATGAACAACTAATTTTGCTTAATGCCTGCTAATGAACACTTGTGTTGCGTTGGGATTGAGGGAGGCGCTGCAGCGTGCGGGCGGCCAGTTTTTCCGGAAAATTGAAAATTTTCTAGTGAGCTGCCAGCTGCTGTGGGACACATGCTCACTCGTCCGCACATCAGTTAATACGCGTCAGATCTCGTATGCAGCAATTATTTCCCCAGCATTGAGGAGCAGAGACGCGAGCATGGCCCCGGCGTTTAATAATTCTTCCTAAAAACTAGGAATACTTTATTGAGTTTTAATGCTTTTATTCTGATTTCCTTTTTAACGTAAAATATAACGAAGACTGACCGAGCGTCGAGAGTCTCGGCAATTACACTATATTCTGTCTTCTTTATTAATAAAGCTTGGCGCGTTTATTTTCGCAAATTTTTTTAATGAAAGTAATTCATATTGAAATGAACTAAATTCGATAAAACGAAAACTTTTATCTGTACATGGAGTCGGTGGGTGGCTGGGGGAGGATTGGGAGGGGGGTGAGTGAGATTCAACGACAAATTTTTCCTTATACTTTTCACATATTGCAGGGCAAAATATTTTCTATACTCAATTTATTATTTTATACAGGCATTATTGTACACGGTACGCGTGAAATGAATATTGAAATTGTCGTCCAATCGCGTAGATAAATTCCAAATGGATTTCAAGTTTCAGAATTTAGTAAATCAGTAGTAAAAACTCTTTCGACGTTTTCCCAAGTACGATTGGCTATTTATGCTTATATTAAACACCGCTCTCCGATTTCGAATTCCAATTAATGTCCAAATTATTTCTTACAGTTTATATATATATATATATATATATATATATATTAATATTTCAAATTAGATGGAACAAAGACACTTGTTGTAGAAAAAGGCATTTGTACATGAATATGTATAAAGGTAGCGTAGGCGAACCGACACACAGCTTTAAAGATACTTCGAGCGATAAATGTTTGCCAGGAAAATAATAATGGAAAAGAGAGATTCGGTCGACAAGGGCAGATGTCGGTGTCGTGCCAGAGGTCTGATATAGGATAGGCACAGGAAGTAGATGGGTTAATTGCTTTTAGGCTCGTGATCCAAGGTCCCGTGTGCGAGTGGCGATGCTAAACGGAGATTTTTCTTGATCGGCAGCGGGTGCACGTGTTGGGCTTTTAATGGGTGAATGAAAAAGATCGATTGCCTGGCGCTTTGCAACCTGGTGGATATCACTGTGGCTAAGCGTGAGTAATAAGAATCTAGATTGACACGCGAGACGTTTGATTCGGCGATACGATACGATACGATACGATACGATACGCGAGCATCGCGTTAGATAAGGAATTTGGCGGAAATTGAGGGCTCAGAGCCCCGACACCCGAGAAGCATAAAAATGTCTTAACAATGTCCTCCTATCAAGCTTGCTTGCTTCATTCGATCCTTACTCCCGCTCTTCCCTCTAATTTATATTATAATTATCCGATATCGAATTAGAGCTTAACAACGGATCGTATTAAAAATAATCTCTAATTGATGGCTGAAGCATTTATTCCGCCATTTTTTCGACCATCGAGTCTTGCTTTTATCGATTTCCCACAGATTTACTCCGAGGTGGCTAGTCGTCCTGATCCTTCTGATACCGCGAGAGCTCGCAGCTTCTACGAGAAAATATCTTATGCAATGAAAATTGCGAGCACCGGTTATTCGAATTTGTATGGACCTTCACTCGGTTCCACAGTGGCCCGTCTCTCTGATCATCTCTGTAATTGCATTAATATAAAACTATTCTCCAGATTTTTATTTAGGTTTAAAATCTTTATATTCCCCCTCCGTATTTTGCCCATAAGCACCAGATTCGTATAAACACATTGCTTGTGTGACGGATTCCGTCGCTCTCTCTCTCTCTCTCTCTCTATTCACCTTTCCTATATTATTTCCTATATTTTTATTTTCACTTTATACGGCACTTCATTTGCTACTTTCCTCGCTAAATTAAGCCTGACTTTTACTTTATTTTTAAAAATTTATCGTAAATTTTACAGATACTTTTATCATTTGTTTGATGTTCGTAGTTTCGAGTTTATCGTTATCTTCACTATTATTTAAGTCATAAAGAGCCAAAGTACACTTGAAAGTTTTAATTTAGCGCTTATACCTTCCTATACTTATTTCGAGTACTTATCTACGTTGGATTCATTTTGGAAGATATTAAAGTATAATGACATGTAAACTAATTTAAGAACTGCGCCTACAGATAATAGTCTTTATTACATTTACAAGATTTTAATAATAAAATATATATTATCTTGTTTTGGTGGAACCTTGAATTACTGCTGCATTACGATTGGCCATCAAAATATAGAGATATTGTCGAATTCTAGCCAGGAAATTCACTAAATATTCATTAACGGACTGATACACACATAGAAATTTGTTATGTGGTTAAAATTGTTTACTTACGCTTACCCTACACGTAGATCCTCTACATTCCAAATTATTATTATTATTATTATTGCTGTTGTTATGATAGTGCTGTGCTATCCTAATTTTGTGCATTACATTATTTGTTTATCCTATATTGGGTACATTAATTTGATTTGAATCGTGGGAAAAATAATGTAAAACAACAACAACAACAACAACAACAACAACAACAACAACAACAACAACAACAATAATAATAATAATAATAATAATAATAACAACAACAACAACAACAACAACAATAATAATAATAATAATAATAATAACAATAACAATAACAATAACAATAACAATAACAATAACAACAGAAACAACAAAAACAAAAACATAAACAATAATAATAATAGAACCTTACCTATTACGTAGAATTGTATTATTATTGTTAAATTGAAATGATTTGCAGTTTCTTGTTACAGGCATCGAAATTTTTATAATAACTAGATAAAATAGAAATTATGACGATGATTATTAGATACAGCCAAGTCCATTTCTTTTGCGAAGAGAAGCGAATATTGTTATTTACGAATAATATTTACAATTACAAGAAAGGAAGAAAATTGTTCGGTCGATATCGATGACAATAATAGACTTATTAGTTCGAATAGAAAAAATAAAATGGTAAAAAAACCTCGAGATATTGATTTTGTTATACGGGCGACAGACTTCCGGTTTATATATCTAGCCGCGACCCGAAAATACATAATTAACGTCGGTCAATGCATTAATTATGTTACTTTACGCTATGATTCACTGAGGGAACATATGCCATTGCGAATTTTATTCATACCACCTGCCAAGGCAAGGGCTGACACTCCAATGCATTCGTAATACAATAGCTAATAAACGAGCTGCGAGGTGGTAAAAAGAAACGCTAGATCCCTTTTTAGCGATTAGGGGTTGTAGATTTTAATCGGGGTTTGCATTAATTGGTGACTATTTCGGTAACGGCGAGCCCAACGACGCCTTTGCTCGGCTGGCTCAAATCAGATCTGAAATCATGAGTCCTTCCTCGTTGCGTCTTCCAGGAGGTTACTGAGATTCTTTTATTTGCTTTGTTTTTTTTTTGTCCCGCCTACCTCTTGCCGCTACCTTTGGATACTTACGATGAAACAAGAGCTTCGATTGTCGAGCTCGTGCGTGTTAACGATTTAATGCGCATTACCTGTTCGACCCGAATAAACGCATAGCGTTCTGTGAGCTCAGCTTAAATAAACCTCATGGTGGCAGTATCCTGTATTTACGGAATATATTTACGGAATAATATTTGCCGTACGTGAACCCGCAGCGACAAAATAAACGACAAGACTGGACTGTAATTTTTCGTTGCGCAGCGCTTAAAGAAACGTCAATCTCGATGCGCACTCGATGGGGCCTAATTACAAACAAATGGATACTCTTTACGTACCGAGGAGAATAATGTTACTTCGATTGCGCGGCCTGTTCGCATATATTGATAAAATTGCAACAATGTCGCAATGGAGAAAGAATACCGTTTCCTCGCGAGTCTACGTCGAACCGAGCTCGTGCCTTATTCTCCTGTATTTTCCGCGCACGAGTCCTATAAATTAAGAATATAATAATCCATTATGTAGGGGGATGCGGACAAACTAAGTCTCCTTACTTATCGAATGTATAATAATAAAATAGGAATAAAGTTGCCCCAGTGCTCGAGTGGATGATTTTCGAGGATACCGTAATGGTATTTATAGGCTGTCGAGCGTAAGGGGAAAGAAAATATTGCGAGGATAGAGTTTCTAAGGGAATGAGCTCCGCGTAATATTTCGCTCGTGGCAACGGCAAAGCTATGCGGCAGCAACCAATACCCGAGGAATCACTCGGCTCCAATGGCAACGATAATTATTCATTTCCTCGGTAAGTACTTCCGGTCCCATCAAATATATTTTCCGTACCCCCATGTCCCCGATCCGCCTAGAGGACTTTTCCCACTTTCCTCCGTCCGTTGGTCCGTCCATTCGTCCGTCCGTTGGTCCGTCCACGTCTCTCTCCCTACGTCGGTTCCCCCTCCCCGGGGGGAGCCCCCCCCCTCGTAAAAGCGCGCGCGACGGCCGAGGGGTCGCGGAGACGACGCCCGAGGTAGCGGACGGAGCTCGGTCGTCAATGTCGATGATGCGTTCGTGGATCACTGCGATGCATTCGTTGACCGTTCCCCTCTTCTTTTTTTTTAAATTTCTTTTTTTCTTTTCTTCTTTTTCTTCTTCGTCTTCCTTTTCTTTTTTGCTAGCCGAATGGCCGGACATAGGGCCGCGAAACCACTCTCGCTCGATAGGGAGCGTCCCCGGCAACCCTTTAGCTCCCTTTATTGGAATAACTTCCATGGCTCGACGATACATTTTCTTTGTAACTCGGCCTGATATTCCTGTAATCTACGTGCGAGCCAAGTGAATTTTCCAACGAAATTTACGGGCCGACTGGCCATCGGCACATGAACCGACAATGGATTTTTACTTTCTCTTTCCCTCGTACTTTTTTCTTCTTTCGCCGATCGTTACAACTTAGCCAACCGTCGGTTTTTTTCTTTCTTTCTTTCTTTCTTTCTTTTTTTGAACGCTCGCCCATAACTCAATAGACTTGCTCTGATCATTCAAAGTCCCTCTTCCTCCTTCTCCTCCCTCTCCTACTTCGCCGATTGTATATAATGTACCATTCTTTTATTTATTTATTTATTTACTATTATTATTTTTTTTTATCCTATTTTTGCATTTGATCGATAATAATCGATGATAACGACAACGTCCTTTCAAGTCACTCTGGATTTTCAAGCAGTTCGTCTATGCTTCTGTATTAAATGCCATCCGGCGGAATTATTATACCCGAATTCATTCGGACCACCTGAATTTTATGCCTTTGAAAGTTTTAAACGGATCTTTAAATTATCAGTGGGAGAAAGCGGAGTCGCTGTTGCCATAAATTAGGTATTTGTTGAGCTGATTGCTGTTTATTATCAAATATTCCGTAATGGACACTTCATGAGTGAGTACTAATGCCACGTTGCCGCATGTCATGTGACTAGTCACTCACTAGTTGCCGACTAAACGTAAAGTTCGTTATTATCCTGAAATACAACCGAGAGCTGAAATTTCCTTTTAAATTAGTAGATTAAATAGTATTAAAAACGTAAAATTTTACGCGATAATAGTTGTTGGTTATGAAATACGGTAAATCGAATGGATATATATATATATATAAATAATAAAGTAATGTGACATATTTGTGATTAAGACTTGATGCGAAGGTACTAAAATAAATCTAACTCCTCATGGATATATGGAAAATACGGATTATATGCTTTTATAGACAATAAAAATAGCTTTTATATAAACCAGATGATAAGTTATTATCTTCTATGGTCCAGAATTATAAGTAAGCTTATCTCCGATACACTAGTCCTACCCGATAGCAACTAAAAAACAACTAGAATATTACTAACAAAAATCTCGCGCTTAGAATTGTCCATAAATTTTACTTACGAAATTTTATGTGCCTGCCGATAAGAATGACGGAACGTTGAAATCCTTTCGTTAATTACCGTTAATATTGTTATAATGGATAATAATTAGCGTAAGGCTTGATAAAGATTTGTAAAAAGTACTTTTCTTTCTAAAGATGAAAGCCAGTAAAAGTTTGAAAATTGGAACAAGTTACCGAAGTAAGCCCGAGTCGCTCGATATTCGTTCAACGGTGAGATGTCTGCCTTTAAAATTATTAAAACTCCTAGGGCTGCCGACGAAAATCTGCACCCGAAAGAGTAAAGAGCTCCTCCCGCCCTCTGGAAAACGCAGCCGTCGCCAGCTTTCGGCATTTTATCGGCTCGATAGGATGCGAGGACACACGCACGGCAGGAGGAAGATCCTCGTCGCGCCGAGAGACGTCTTTTTCGGTACGTAGGGAAGGATCGATCGGCGTGCAGACGCGCGCAGGTTGCGCGTGCGTGTGGCCGCCTCGACGCGCCGAAATCGGCATGCGTTTGCGCGGCCCCTTTCTCCGAGCGTGTCGAATTTTCTTCGGTACATAAATCGAGATTGCCTCCGCGGCCTCCGCCCCCCCCGGCTTTCCCTCCTTTTCCTTCCTCCTCGGCCCTCTGGCAACTGTCACTCCCCCCTCGGCGCTCCCCTCGGCGTTCCCCACGACGCTGCCGAGACGCGCTCTCGCGCACACTGCTCGACGGTTATCGGAAAATGTGACGAAGATCTGAGGCGCCGAGTTAATTTAAGATAACTTATGAACGCCCTTATCGAGATAAAGCAGATTTTACTTTTGGTGTGCCGTCGCCGGCGGGCCGGGGGCTGCCACCGATTTCCCGCGAAACTAAGCGAGTAATCGCCTCACGCCGTCACGTTTTACCACCGTATTTTGGATTCGCGCGATATTTTTTAGTGTTTTTGAATTCAGCCCGCGCTCGGGAAGCTTTATACCGAAATCCATCACACATTCATTCACCGTCAACGCTTTCGACTTTTATTTAAAAGCCCATCGAACGCCCATCGAACGCCCATCGAACAAATACCACGCAGACTGTTCTATCGTTTTCAATTATCTCTCTTTTGTCGTGTACAATCAGCTCGTGCACATTTTAAAACAATATAAAGATAAAGGATATTCTTTGAATTTTGTTGATGTTTCGAGCTAATTGTCAATTGCGTAACCTGTCGTAGTCGTCTAATCCTGCAATTCTTATTAGAGGATAATGCATTAGGGATAAGGATGAGTAAAGAGGATGAGTTTAATGTTACGGAAGAAGCGCGGAGAAAGGCGAAGGCCTTCTTTCTTGATGTCGTTGAAAATTTAAAAGAAGCATAAATGCAGGGAAAAAGTTGCCGTGCTAAGAGTTAGCAAAATTTAGCGGGATTTAAAGTAAGGGATGAAGGGGGGAAAGGGTTGTTTGTCTCTTCATCTTAACTCAGGTTAGAGAGCCGGAAAGGAATAAAAGAGAGAGAGAGAGAGAGAGAGATCGTGAGTGAGAGTGAGAGGGAGAGAGAGAGAGAGAGAGAGAGAGAGAGAGAGAGAGAGAGAGAGAGAGAGAGAGAATATGTCTGAGGCCGTGACTCCATACATTATTCGAGTATCACTCGACTCGCTGTTGATCGAGCAATTGAATGTGGGGATCGAGAGCCATCGATATAAGTGACGGCAGTCGGATATGACATCACCCTCCCCACCCACTGCTCCTACGTTACGGGCCGTAAATGCAATGGCAGCTCACTTTTCCTTCTCGTCTACAAGATCCGGACTACTTCAGCCTTCAGCAAGCACTTTTTGACATTATATCAATGGTCTATCGGGGCTTTATGGAATCCGAGCCAAGTCTCGGATCTTCGAGCTGGAAATTTACCTGCAGACAGATTTTATGGATTCTGTAGCAGTGGCTTCAGGCTTTACTCCTACGGCATTTCACTGAATTTTCCGAGAAAAACGTTCCTTTGCTCCTTTTCACTCTATACGATAGACGCTGTGCAATAACGTTGCTCCTCACGTTTGACAGAGACGCCCGAGTATTGTGTAAATCTCGTTGGCTCATTCGTAGCGAAATATTTTTTCATCATTAATCATTAGCTAAAAAAAGCAGATTCGAATACGTCAACACACAGCGCACATTCCCTACTGCAGCCTCACTCAATGATTATTATTTATTAATGCTTATAGAGCGAATTATTGTATACTTTGGTAAATTTTTTTTTACAGTATAAATACAAATTCGGGAATATTCTCCAGTTGATCATCGCGCTCATTGATCATAAAAAGCTCTCTATCAAAATTTTTATATGTTTATCTTTGAAAATTGGTCGAATACCCATTCTTCCCATGGGGAAAATCGCCAGCACGATGCGCGGCGAGTCTCGATGAGGCTGTTTGCAAATATTTACCTGCGCAATTGTGTATATTCGAGAGGATAACAACAAACTGCTTTCTTTTCTTTATCATTATTATTATTATTATTATTATTATTATTATTATTATTATTATTATTATTATTATTATTATTATTATTATTATTATTATTATTATTATTATTATTATTATTATTATTATTATTATTATTATTATTATTATTATTATTTTATCTCTGTATTTTTTTTTCATCAATGATGTAGGGTCACTAACGCTGAAAGCAAGCAGTTACGTAATTGTGAGTCAAAAAACTAATTTCCCGGCTAATTTCGCTGGAACTAATTTTTTGAGTCTCTTGATTAAAAGTATATACATATGCATATATATATATATAGACAGATTAAAATAAAATGGTAAAAAGTAACTAATAAAAATTAGTCTTTGTTTCGGGTAAAAAGACGTGTTTATTTACTGATTTTATATCAAAGGCAAAATGTACGAGGCATCATTTAATTATACTTTGTACTGTTCTATACAGTCACGTATTTCCCTGTCACGATTTTTTTTTTTTTTTTTTTTTTTAATTTTTTAATGCCGAAGCAGTAGGAGGAGCGTCAATTTTACTCTTTAAACGTATAGAAAGCGAGTCGAAGTAACGAGTATACTTTAATTGATGTTGTCCCCCTCCCCCGTCCCGCCCCTCCCCACCCGAAGTACTTAATTAAACGCAATTCACGTATTACTTCATGAAATCTACGTCATCTCGAGCTCTATCAGCGATATTTATTAAAAACGCAAACGAAGCGGAGGATCGCAGAAGGCAGGGCGATAATTAGCCGTAGGGACGGGACGGAGGGGGCGTTTGAAAAATTAATTCGCGACCCGCGCAGCGCTCTCTTATCGGCGAGGAAAAGAAAATTTAGGAAGCGATCCGTAAAATGAAACAGAGCAGTCCGAGCCAGTCAGTCCTCGCGATCTCGGCGATTACATTTTCCCTCTGTCCGGCATTTTTTATTGGTAATTAAGATCCAGCAGCTCGTGTGATTGGAATTAATATGGTCAAATGGTCAATCTGGCCCCGGGGCTGGAAGGAAAATAAAAAAAAAAACCAAACGATCGCCCTGCGACTGCCCGGACGTGGGTGGCGGCGGTAGCGGGACGGAGAGGCGGGGCGGCAGAGGGTCAGTGGGAGGGGGCGATGGGGGAGGAGGGGGGTGAGCGGTGCCGTTGAAAGAGGAAGAAAACACGGGTCATTATTTAAAGTCCGCTGCCGGGCAACGGACCGGACCTCCTTCCGATCTCGGAATGGATCCACCACGTTTTTCCGGCCTGGCGGCGAGTTGGGAAGGACGGAAACCTGCGCCGGGATGACCCCCGGATGACCCCCGGACCCTGTCAGATCCACGCAGACGCTCGGCTCGGGGCCACTCGTCGCGCAACTTTACTTTTCGATTACGCCCTTCAATCACGTTTCGCAGCTCATTTCGCCTAGACGACCGGCCGGCCTCCCTACATTAATTAAAGGACTCGCGTGAGAGCATCGGCTTTTTTTTATCCTCGCACGCTATAAAAATGCCCCTCGATACTTAAAAATCCTCCTTTTTTTTTATTTATTTATTTATTTTATTATATATATATATTTTTTTTATTGATAAAGCCCTGGCCCGGGTGTCGCACAGATGCTCCACTTACGTGCCTCTATGGTATTTCGCTTGACTTTGTGCTTAACTCTCAGCCGTTTTTCCTGAATCCTTAAATACACATCCGACTTTTTTCCGACGATCTCCTGTTTATTTTAAGATTTGCCTGCCAAGTTCGTGCTTATTCGGAAATCCATTGATTCATCAATTGATTTTTCACCCATACCGACAACAATGTGCCTTTAACGTTGTCCGTACTATGAATGAATTTCATAAGCAACGACAGCACATATTTACAAACGGTATAGTAGCGTCATTGGAATATACGTAAATTTCTTAAGAAATTTATCTTAAGTCGACCTGCGACTTAAGATTACGTAAAATAAATGATACTAAATAAAAACCAGAGTGGCTCGCTTCTAGACTCTAATTGTCTAGATTTTATTATGTTAGAGCCCGAGTTTGTTAATGTTTTTATCTCGACATCTTTTTATCTCTCTCTCTCTCTCTCTCTCTCTCTCTCTCTCTCTCTCTCTCTCTAGACATGGCTTGCCGTTCTTGCTCTAGATTTTATGGGGAAAGCCCTGCAGTAACGTCTATATGAATTTTTATAATAAATCGATAGATCCATGAATATCGGCTTTGAGTGCCATTTTCGCGTGAAGCTTGTGAAACTGACATTATTATTCATGAAATCATCGTAGACACTATGCGCGTGCTCAAGCAATATGATTTCGTGTTGTCACTCTTATTTTATACTTCCAGAAATGCTATTTTTATAGCTCTTATGTTGGAGGGTACGGAATTATTCCTCATGTGTAAATTATGGGAGAGAAATTTGGTAAATTCATAAGATGTATTGCTCGTGACCGTCGCTCACAGCTTTAAATATCTGCAGAAATGCATTCGATGCACAGATTAGTGAATTTACGCCTTTAAAAAGATTAGAAAAAAAAAGACGCACAATAGATTATTTAATGGACATTTGGAGGGGAATAACGTAGAAACGTGCTTTTTAAATACTGGGCATTGAGGGAAGTACAGATGTTACGTAAATAAAGAAAAAAAACAAAAAAAAAAAACAAATAAACTTCATGCGTCGTTGCGCTGTCAGAAGCAGCATTTTTTTTTTAGGGAAATAATTTAACGGGGATATAAAATTCGCAATTAATTGCATCGGTTTAGCAATTAAATTCGTATAAATGCTTACTCAAACTTATATTTAAGCTTGTTTGAGCTTAGCCTAGGACGATCTAAGTTTACTAATCCAGTTTCATCACATCTGCACTTGGCCTCTATTAGCTATTCGCGACTATTTATTTGTACATTCGCAGCTTAGCTTTATATCTAAAATTCGTCCAAAACCCACTATTCAAAACTTCGGAATCCCTTGTATCATAATAATGGATCATTATTAAACAAAATCTATAGTTATACGATATCTATTTTATAATTACGTACTCGATCCTACGCTTCGACTGTATTATAATTTCTTTTCAATGTCACTTTATATAAATATCATATATATATATATATATATATATATACATTGTAAAATAAATATAAAATATATTGTCTTTTTATTGAAAAATAACAAGAACCATTAGTTCAATTTAAATTTTTGCTCTTTTAGTTCAATGGGGTCGATTTCAAGAAATTCTTGTACTTTTAGTAAAGCTCTGGGAAAGCCGAGAATACGTAAATAATACAGGTGGTATGATACGGTTTTACGGAATTAATCATTCGTGAAATGCGGGATGCCGCAAAAGGCTTTGGAAAATCGATACAAGCGGATCAATAATTGCCGAGTTGAAATCGATAATACGCATGATCGCATATTAATTAGAGGGCGGCTATGCAGTAGCGGAGGAGGCGGGAGGCGGGAGGTAGGAGGCTCGAGGCAGGAGGTAGACGTTGTCGTCGTCGTCGTCGTCGTCGTCGTTGGCGTTCACCTCGCGCGCTCCGGTAATCCCTTCAGAAAGTACCTTTGGAAAGAGATTACGATCTCGTCGACCCTATAAAGCCGCGGATCTAATCCTCGAGGTTGCTTACTCCTTCCGGCGTACTTTGACGTCTTCCCGTGCCTCGCTCGCGCTATTAAAACAGTCCTCTGATCTTGAGCCAACATCGGCCGGGAGAATAGGCTCATCCCCCTCGGTTCCTCTGTTTTGTCATCGGGGAAACTTCCGCCGCCTATACCCCGTCAGAAGCCAAGTTTGTTTTCTTTCGATCACCAGTCATTCCTACGTGACAAACTTTGAATTTCTCGCCATTAATGAACCCCCGATAACCCCCCCCCCACCGCCTCCCGTCCCAAATATCCTCCTGATTATAAACGAGTCCCAACTGTTTTTCTTACCTTGAATAATTACACATTATAAACGTGCATTTTTATACATTTACGGGCAAACCAAGAGATTCCTTTACTTTTTCCCTTTTAATTTCGCATGATTGATTTGTATTTTGAAGTGGATTGATGAGCTGCGCTGATAATTATAATTAATTAACTCCCACACGGTTTCCGCTCGACACTGAAATTAAGTAATTCCTTCGCTACGATATTCGTCAAATTCTTTAAAATGTCAAATCTCATAAAATTTTATAAATTATTACTAGGCTTCTTACGAGCCTTTTTTACGATCTTTCTGCACGAATAAATTCCTTGGCTTTATAAGCATCGATATTTGGATAAACTTTACGAATTATACTTCATAGGCGTTTAATGTCCCCTTTCATTTTATTTAAATTGTTGTTTGAATCCTCGTTCATTCGAACCTTATTATTCAATTAAGTATTAGCGTCTCATAGTAGTATCAGTAAATAAATATTTAAGTGATTATTTCCCTCTAGTTGCAGAAGGTACTTTATCACTGAAATATGTATACGTATTATATATAAGGAAGATTGGAAATTAATTAAACGTCACTTATTTTTGTTTGATGGCGGCGGCATCACGATATAGGTTTTATGATGGTCTCTCTTTTAATGAAAGTTCGCATCGATTGATATAAATGAGTTGGCTCAGGTCCGGTAAAAGACTGAAAAATCCTTCAATCAAGATCTTTGTCGTTTAATATTTAACGATTAAAATTTATAAAATAAACAAGAGGCTGAGTCAGCTTAAGAGCTTGCTAAAATTTCTCGAGATAGCCGTGTCCGGAAGATGCGATCCCTTGAGCCGTAGCCAGTGTTAGTGCTCGATCGATTCGGGCAATCGGCTCGGAAAGACGGCACAAATTCTTAATTAAATTAAATTTTCGTGTAAGATAAACAACGATAGATAAGAGGGAAAGTAAAATGGAGCCAGTGAGTCGGATTTAATCGGTGCAGTGAATAGCGTGCGAGGGGCGGAGGAGGTGGGTGGGGGGGGTTTGATATTTAGCCTCACTCGGAGGCAAGCCGAGTAGAGGCACATATGTATACACACACGCGCGCGCGCGCGCACACACACACACACACACACACACACACGTATGATATGCGAGCGTAACGATAGTGACAAAGCGAAGCTACGGTGCTCGGGGCTGGTGAAATGCCTTGCGTGTGGCTACGGGTGTCGAAGGGTGACTCGACGACATCTATTTGTCATTACGGAAGATTTGTGCGCGTCCGAACTAAAGCGAACTAAAGCGAACCAAAGCGAACCAAAGCGAACCAAAGCGAAGTAAAGCGAAGTAAAGCGAAGTAAAGCGACCTTCTGCGTTGCGTTACGGTTATGGGCTTCGTCCCCGGCGGCTCCTCCGTCTTCGTATCCGCCCCGCACCGGCCCGCACCGCACCGCACCGCACCGCACGGCAACGCAATGCAAGGCAACGCGACGCACCAGGCAAAAACCCGATGATCCAGCCGGGGCCGAGCTCCTTCTCGCTCTCGCTTATTATCCGAGCCACGAGGGATACGTAATCACCGAAGCGAGTGTAAGAAGTCGTGGCAATTCACAAGCTCGAGGACATAAACTCGCGCGTGTTCGCGCGCTCCCGGAAATGGAGCCGGGCGAGACGGGGATAGAGGAGAGCAATCGAATATGCGAGGGTGGATAAGACGTTTTGGTAAGTAGCGCGGGCGCAAAAAGCGACCGTCTCCCGTTCCGCTTTGAGCATATGCAATTGTTTATGATTACGAGCCCTGACAGCCGCGTCGCTCCTCGATAAACCTCGTCATTTGCTCAGGATGAGCCCCGACTACGGAGTTTACACGGACGTCTCTCGGTCCGACCCCCTCCCCTTCCTCCGTCCCCGTCCTTTTTCTCATCCTCTTATCCGCCTCCTTCTACTTCTCCTCCTTTTTTTTCTTCTATCCCTCTGCCGAGCACGACCTACACCCATTGGATGCTTTATTGTGAGAGACGAGGAATGACTGTTACATTACCTATGGGCAATCGATATTGAATTTAGCGAGGGCGTCAACTTCCTCCCCCCTAGGCCGCCCGTAAAAGCTCTTGCGAATTTTTCCCATTGATTGTGACGCATTCCCATTGCATTCCCTACGACGCTCCTCACGACCAAGTACAATTTTATATTAAACCTATTCGGCAAGGATTACTTTTTTACCTCTTTATCACACAGACCTGCCCTCCACCCTCCGCCCTCCCCCCATAATTTATTATTAATATGGATTATCCTCTTGCTTATTTCGTAATACATTGTTGGGGCAATTTTTGAAAGTTAAACTATCGATACAATTAATGAAAGGATTAGTATGGTTCGGCCAGGCGAAGCCTAAAGTAACGCATAATGTAAGTGTATGTGTCATTACGTTAATTAGACGGTGAACTGTAACTGTAACTGTGAACTCCCGTAGCCGTGTAATGTACATTGACCGAGCCAATTCACTATTTAAAACAAGCCCGACCGATCATTTCTATAACTTTTTTCATTTTATTTTATTTGGCATAATGGCGCATTTACACGTCATTATTTCTCTGCGTTGTCTAAATAATTTTCATTATTGATTTTATTATAAAATAAACAAAATTTGTTCAATTTGTGTGCGTGTGCGTGTGCGTGTGCGTGTGTGTGTGTACGTGCGCGTGTATGTGAGTGAGTGTTTTTAACATTTACACGATAAACGGACATATTATACATTATACGATCAAGCAACAATTATATTTTTAACGGCAACGTCAAAATTTTTATTTATCATACGTGGCAGAGATTTTTTATGTTACCGTCACGAGAAAATCGAATAAATTATCAATAAAATCAATGAAAATATTTACTAAGAAATAAATTACGAATTTGCGTTAAAAAAGTGTTTATTGATTTATCAAACGTTGTTTCCATAAATATTCAATTATTATATAATATTAGTAATATAAATTTTAGAATTAATTTGAGCGATTAATTTCGCTAATAATTAATGCTCCACGGCATGATAATATTTTCTTACGTCACACATTATTATTAACAATCGACGACTTTATAAAAAATAATAATCGAGGAGTATGTATATTTCACTCGCCATTTGAAGGCGAGTCTTATTAGTTTAAAAGTATCAGTTTTAGTAATGAAGTGGGACCGTGCAGTTATCCAGGTCAGAGTTAACTCAATATAACTAGAGCTTAATTGAGATATTTTTCAGTGGATGAGTCCACCCTGGCCGTTATAATAAAGTTTCATTCCCCTCCCTGGTCGAATCCGGGCGTGTTTGAGTTTATAAAGGCAGCAGCGTCTTGTCAGCCGAAAAGTGACATTGAGACTCGCTCTGCCGGTAAATACCCCTCCAAGACGTATTTGATATTCAATGAAGTTCCAATATAAATATCGATGATTAATCGAGGCGTAATGCCCTCGTTAGGGGCATACTCTGAATGACAAAGTACCCGGGCTGATGATAAGAGCCCAGTCATTCGATATCAATATCAATGCTGGGCCGCTGCGTCACCCTGCTATCCCTCTACCACCCCCTCTGCCCCGGCTCCTTTTCCCTAATTGACTTTTATCATTAACTTTTTTTCTATTTAGCCGCGCGCTCGGGCCAATAATCCCTTTATTGGATACGCTTTTATGGTACGGCGGCGCTTGCGGCTTATTTTATATTAATTATCTGCTTTTTTCGATTTCGTTTTACTCCCGATAAACTAAGCTTGATTCAGCCATGCCATCTTAATATTGAGGCAAATGAATTTGTAATTTTGCGCCAATAAATGAGAGAAATATGAGGACGATCTCCTCTAACATATTTATTAATGACACCTGATTTAATTATTTATACGTTTACGATTAGAGATAGAGAGAGAGAGAGGGGGGGGGAGTCGGTAAGGAGCCGCCGGATAAATAAGCGATAAGAGACGGAGATTAGGGAAAAGTGTAAGCTAACATTCTTGTTAATGAATAGAACAAAGGAATTTATCTTATTTCATTGTCCTGATATCTTCGCAGCAAATGAAAATGCATTTTAAAGTTTCCCTGGTACGGCTCCCTCGCCGCGGCATTGTTCAAACTCGAGGCGAAGTTGTAAGGGATAAAGGGATTTAAAGGTGCCATAACTATGGGAGAATTGGCCTATTTTGAAAAGTACTAAAAGACGTATTAGATTAAATTATCTTGCATTATAGTTTAGCCAAAGAAGTACTTATATTTTACGAGGGCCTGGCCTTATCGAGAAAAAAAGGAAGGAAGGATCGCTGCTTCGGAGAGAATATTTTCCGGGAAATCGACAGGCTTTCGAGGCCGAATTCTTATCGTTAAAAGCGTTGGAGGCGCATCGGGGGCAGGTATCGAGGGTCGAGCGTCACCGGGGCCTACGACCAACGCCACTCCGACCACCACCACAACCACCATCAGCAAAAGCAGAAGCAGAACCGGCAGCCCGAGCTTAGAGGTCGGGAGAGGAAGGAGACGATACAGCTTGAAAGATAGGCCCGTCACGTAAAACGAAATGGCAATAGAAAATTGCGGGATGTGAGGGAGGCGTCGGGAGGAGGAGGAGGAGGAGGAGGAGGAGAAGGAGGAGGGAAGGAGGTAGCAGCGCACCGCGAGTAGGAGTTGACGAGGTCGTCGAGAGTCGCGCGATATATCCGAGAACGGTTATCAGTCGTCGTCGGTCGGTGGACTCGTACCACCAGCCGCGGACTCCTCGAGAGGCGTCAGACGATAAAAGAGCGCGACCTCCCCTCACCGCGCGAAGGGGTGACTGAGTGACGTATCGATATGCAAACGGAGCGGTTGCTCGTAAAAGCCGCAATATCGGCGGGCTCTTTAACAAGATCGTCTAGCTCGTCGGAAAATGGGCGGGAGGGGCCACGCGGGTGCTTGAGGTACCGAGGGAGCGAGTTTGCGCCCATTTTATCCGGCATTATCCCCGAAACGATACTCCAGTTTAAACTTCACTTATCTCGAGGCGCAATCGCGCCGACCACTTCGAGGAGCTCTCTCTCTCTCTCTCTCTCTCTCTCTCTCTCTCTCTCTCTCTCTTTCTGTCTCGTCCCTGGGCTTAACGATAATCACGGCGTAAAGGTAAACTACAAATCCGGCTACCTCCTCCCTCCTCGCCGGCCCCGCTCCGCGACCTGGAGTTTCGTTGCGCTACGTAGGCGCACACAATTTTACGAGAACCACGCGATTATGCGCGCCTTCTTGATATGCGCGGCTTTCTTCTGTCTCGAGCCTGAGCCCGCGTCTCCTTCCGCGGGCTTCGTCTATGGCCAAGAGTGAGAGAGGAGAGTAGCCGAGTACCGAGATGCTTAACACGTGATAAAAGGCTCTCGACGGCTGATTTAACGACGTGCCCTCGCATTGCGTCTCTTGCCCTGTCGACCTTCAATCACCCAAAGAGCACCTTTCGAGACCTTTTACTTTTTCAAGCCTCCGAGCCGACGCTTCGGCCCTCCGCTTCTTAAAGCCAGATAGCTCGCCGTACGCTCCTTGCGCGATTAATTGGCTCGGTCGGAGACGCGGCTTTACAGGACTTTGTAAATTTTCAAGTAACTTTTACGAGCTTGGGCACCCGTGACTTCTGAATTTCCTACTGCTAAGCCATCGTCAAGCCGAATAATCGCCCCCCCCCACCCACTCTCTCTCTCTCTCTCTCTCTCTCTCTCTCTGTCTCTCTCCACGCCGACCCACCGGCGTATTATTTTTACAACTTTCTTCACGTACCTCGATAATTCGTCCCTTCGAATGCAGCCTTTATCGTAAAGCCATCGAATCGCGTATCGGAATCGCATAATCTTTACATAATTTTCGCATTTTTTCAATTCAACAGGTACACGTATACTTTGAATTGCATATATTTGATATCGTTGTCGTTAAAATTAAATTAAAATTAAACGATATCCCAGGATTTGATCACGTGAATCCGAAAGAAAAGCTTTTATCCGAAATATAATATTCCGTTAATTGAGTGTAAATCAAATAATAGTAGGAAACATAAATTTCGATTTGTAAATTTAATATTAACAATGTCCAACAATGCACTCAAGCTCACGTAGGTTATTATTATCATTGAATTTTCTTTTATAACATGTCACCATACAAAACCGTATTTAGGCAAATTTAATTTAATTTTCCCCCTTCACTTCCAACGTTTTTGCCTCTCGACCGGATCTACACGTGTGGATTAAAAATATTGAAATAATGAGCGGAACCTTAGCGGATGAATATCGGTGAGTAGGAACGGGGATGTGAAAATGTTTATAGTTTCTAGTAAATATGACTTAAAGGGGGCGGAGGGTTCGGGTAAAAAATTCTTTTTACGAAATTGATATCGGGAATGATGTCGGGACGTAAAGATTATAAGGAACCAATCCGGAAGGGGCTTTTATATTTTCAAGTCGTTCCCGAATACTTTTTTTTTCGACGATATTATGCGTCAGACAAAATAAAGTCGTCCTGAAATAGAGAAGCTGAAGTAAGAAATGAAGGAAAAAAGAAAGGAGAAGCCGTCTGTCGCTCGAGTAGAGCGCGTTACAAGTACTTGCCGAGCTCGTAAAATACAAAAGGAGCCAGCCGCACAAAAGGAGTCCCGGGGACCGGGAAAGCGGCTATCCGATAAAAATTTCGGCTCCCGGCGCAGTCGGCCCAGCCCTCGCTCGCCGAGCAGCGCCGGGCTCAGGAGGATCAGTATAATGCGCGGCTGCGAGCAGAGAGTCCGCGCATTCTGCGATTCTCACAATTAGGATGCTAATGAAGGAAACGAGGCTCAGACGGGGCTGCTCGGTCGGCCAGGATTAGAGGCGGGCTATCGGTTATTTCGCCGGCATTGTGCATCGACGAATTTATCGTCTCTCTGCAAATACGCGGAGGAAAAAAATTTAGCCGTGCGGACGGGGAAATCGGGGGGACGAGGGATGGGGTGGGGTGGGGGGATGCCTCCGCGGC